>JAGDYQ010000014.1:4622271-4637899 GCA_021962125.1 Bulinus truncatus
TATATATATATATATATATATATGTGTGTGTGTATATCATCATCATCATCATATATAATAATATTCATTTCCAGTGTGCGTTAAATCGAAAGCGGAAAACAAGAATTCAAAAATGGCGTCATCCCCTGTGTCTCGATTCAATTTTTCTTTTTGAAATATCTACAGTTTTCAATAGTTTCTGTGCTTTTAATTATAAAATGTAAAAGTCCCCAATATTAAAAATTAATAATTAGCATATAATATCATTCAAATCATTGTAGTTTTTATTACAACAGAGCATTTTAACATCGTCATACGTTAAACTATAGTAATAATCGAAAATCTCCGACGTCGGCGACGATAAGACTATTGACCGTGTTTTCGTATCTAATTTCGTAAATAAAGTTCTTTTTAAAAGTCGATAAAAAATTAAAAAAAAGAAATTCTGCAAATTTCTATACTAATTAAGTTCTCAGCTTTTAAAATATTTATGATTTGAAATAAATACGGCTTTGAATTATTTCTTAATTACAAAATAACAATATAGACCTAAAAAACTAGGTCAAAGGCAATGAAAACAAAACCAAGCAATATTTTTCTAATAGTACGTTAAAATTGCACACATAATTTGTGTAGCGCGGTGGCTGAAACGTTATGCGACTTGGCCAAGAATCCTTTTTTTTGCAGACTCTCCGGGTTCGATTTCTCCCAGAGACATTTTTTTTATTGTTTTTTTTTTCAGAATATATCCTTTCAGTTGTTTTAATGAAAAGTAACTAATTAGATCTCTTTGACATTTTTTTTTAAATTTAAATAATTTATCTTTTAGGATGTTGTAAGAAAAAGAAACAACAACTAATTAGATTTTAAATTATTTCATAACTTAAAAAAAAATTAACACAGAGGCGTAACTAGGGTGGGGGGTCCAAAATCGAAAGTCCCGCCGGGCCCCAGCTTGAGGGGTGACCCCCAAAATTACTTTTTACATTAAATATTAAGTATTAATTAATCTCATGATATGGTATCGAGCGTCAAAATGCAGGGGCCCAAAAGAGGCCAAGCCCCGGGCCTCCAAATCCCTAGATTTGGCACTGACTTTAGAGTAGTCGATCTCTATGCAAAAGCTTTGCAGGATACAACGTGTTTGTGTGAACTGGCTGAATGGCTAAGCAACTTAGGTAATTCTTTTTATGCTGACTATCCAGGTACGATACCTCTCTTGGACATTTTTTTTTAGAATGTATCCTTTTAGTTGTTTTAATGAAAAGTAACTAATTAGATCTTTTGACATTTTTTATTGAAATAATGTATCCTTTAGGATGTTGGAAGAAAAAGAAACAACAACTAATTAGGTTTTTAACTATTTCATAACTTTAAAAAAAAACGAAATAATTTTGAAAAAATGTATCAAATCTGTACACAGAGGTGTAACTAGGCGGGAGGGGAGGGGTACAAAATGGAAAGTCCCACCGGACTGCAGCTTGAGGGGAGCCCCCAAAATTATTTTTTACATTAAATATTAAGTACATAATCTCATGTCATGGTATCAAATGTCAAAATGTAGGGCCCCCAAATCCTAGGTTCGGCAATGGCTTTACAAGTCTATCTTCTCAAAATGTAGGGCCCCCAAATCCTAGGTTCGGCAATGGCTTTACAAGTCTATCTTCCTGCAAAGGCTTTGCAGGGTACAGCTAGTATCCATATAAACACAATCATTATACATATACATTATTGTTATAACTACCTCATTGCCCTCGGTGGTATCTGGGAATTCCCTGTGTCCGCGCACCATGGAAATTGTAATTGAACGCGGTGACGGGCTGCAGCGATGACGTAGTGACAGCAGATAGAAGAGGGGGTAACGAAGCCGGCAAGAACAGTGGCCATTATTGTTGTCTTTGTTGATAATCATTAAATGCTCCTGTATGGAACCCATGCCTGCGCGTTCAGTTATTAAACTGTGAGAGCGTTTAAAAATACATATATATATGGGAACCGTAGGATTTTTATAAACAGGGGCGGCCAATCATAGGTCAACGAGGGCCGCATTATGGTTATGTATAATAAAAAAAAATCTTAGAAGGGCCACGCCGTGATTGGTACAACAGTTAATTATTACACTTGTATGAGTTTCATATAACAACAACTCTGCAAGGTGCTAAATCGGTCCTCCCCTCCTCCCACACCTTTCATTCCACCACCCCCCCTTACCCCGGGCGTACTGCATGATTTTGTAAACGGTGTGACTCGAACCGGCTACATTCCCCAGGCCAACAAAAAGACCACGCATTTACCAGTTACGAATGCAGACGTTGACGTCCATCAAGCACATTCCAGCGGTGCTGTGAGATAGCCAGCGGTGCTGTGAGATAGCCATCGGTGCTGTGAGATAGCAATCGGGCTTTTAGTATCTTTAATGCGATAACAGACATATATACACACAAATGGACAAGGATAGTAGGAAGAAGAAACAAACAAAAAAAAACAGGAGCGCTTACGTTTGACCTTTTGAGTGCTCACAGATGCGAGTGAAGAGAAGGGGGTGGAGAATGGGGAACACCATGAATGCTGTGACCTACATAGTAATGCTGCAAGTGGAAGGGGGGAGACGGTGCCTTCATTCAGAAAAAAAAAGGTGACCACAATTTTCTCAGCACAGATTCGGACCAGATCCAGACAAATGTGTTGTTGTTGTTGTTGGTTGCTGTTGTTGTTTTTTGTGTACTCTGTGAAAACCAGAGACTGACACAGGATGATGGTGGTGGTGGTGGAGATAATGATGATCACATCTGAAGGATTCTGTGTGTGTGTGTGGGGGGGGGGGGGGCAAGTGTAACAACTTTATCATCAGTGGTTCTCAAAACTGTTCGTGATGTGGTGACAGTAAAGTAAGGAAATAAAAATAAAAGGGATAAAATAGAGTTTACCAGACTTTTGACAGTCGCTTGTCAGAATGTGTAACACTGAGAGATTGGTGCTGTAGTGGGAGGGTGAGAGATTGGTGCTGTAGTGGGAGGGTGAGAGACTGGTGCTGTAGTAGGAGGGTGAGAGACTGGTGCTGTAGTGGGAGGGTGAGGGACTGGTGCTGTTGTGGGAGGGTGAGAGACTGGTGCTGTAGTGGGAGGGTGAGAGACTGGTGCTGTAGTGGGAGGGTGAGAGACTGGTGCTGTAGTGGGAGGGTGAGAGACTGGTGCTGTAGTGGGAGGGTGAGAGACTAGGTCTGTGTGTGTGGGGGGGGGGGGGGGACAGGGGGCACGTTTATATAAAGGGCTGCTGCTTACATTAATTCTCGGCAATATGATCTGATCATTATCTTGGCCGGTTTCAACAAAACCTTTACAGCTCACCTGCCAGGTTTGAGTTATAATAAAGAACAAAAAGACTTTATATTTTTTTTTTAAAAAAGCGTAATTGTAGCAACATTTCCAATCAGTGTATAAATCGATCATTTGTATAGTTTTAAAAGGGACCGTTTACTTATTACGTAACTAACTGGGGGGGGGGGAGTTCTGAGGTGTGATGCGGAATGATAAAGAATATTTTTTAAAAAAAAAAGCGTTACGCGGGAGGGGTGGGGATTTTCAAAAAAAAAGGGGGGGGGGGTAATTTGGAGTAGAGAGGACACCAAAGACATAGACTGTATTATATTTATAAAACTACAAACTGGTGTGTGTGTACTTTGATTACGTCATTTGATTATTATTCCGAGTGACTTTTTTTTTCGTTGATGCACGAGACTTGGAGGTCACCGGCACGGAGCAGCAGGCGGCAGGCGAAGTGTAGGACACATCAGAGACATTATCTATATCTAGCATTCTGCAGAGGCAACGTTTTATGTCAACACACAAACACACACACTTGTACACGCATAAACACACATTTACACAGACATGACACCGCTTTACTACTTTAGGACAACACACACACACACCCTGAAACGAAAGTCGGGTTCAGAGTTCACAATATAAAAACAAATTACGGGGAAGACAAGTAGCAGTTATACTTTACACTAGCACTCACACACACACACACATAGACACACACAGACACACTTGGGGCCACGAAGATGAATCTGTGCCTATGACCGACATGATTATCAACACCGATAACACAAGAGAGGGGGTGGTGGGGGGGGGTGGAGATAACCAACAACAACCTGCCAATCAAAAGTCTAATGTCGTCTGCTTCGTGCCTCAAAACGCTTCTGCTGTATGAGGAGATGGTGGGTGTTTCATAAACTACCGTCACCCCTAGTGACCCCCCCCCCCACCTTTCACAAAATTATGGTATACATAAAGGGCGCCCCGTTGGTTGGCGTTCGACACACACACACATGCGCGCACACGCACAAATAAATAAACAAACGGAAACGAGCTTCACAACACTGCAGCGATTTAACACACTGCAGCGAGGCTTGGCTGATGCATGTCGTGAATATGACACCAATCGAACACAACGGGGAAAAATTATGCAACCGCCATCTAATAGGTATATAGAGCGCTTGACTGGCGACCGGTGGAGTCCCCGGTTCGAACCTCAGTGAGAACCTTGGGATTTGTTTCAGGTCCTGGCGAAAGTCCCTAAGTCCACCCAGCTTACAATGGGTACCTGACTTTAAGTTGGGGGAGTAAAGGCGGCTGGGCGTTGTGCTAACCACACAACCCCTTCATATGGCGAGGTTATAGAAACAGATGAATTCTACACTTCATCTGCCCCGATGAGTCCATTATGGGTTTAAAGGAACTCGACTTTTTACCATCGAATGGCAAATCATCTAAATCCCAATAAATCGATAGCCAGGTTAAGACAAATGTTATTACACGGTTATCATTTCAATCCACAGAAAGCGAGAGAAAGAGAGACACACACAGAAAGAGAGAGACAGACAGAGAGATAGAGAGAGAGAGACACAGAGAGAGAGAGAGAGAGAGACAGACAGACAGACAGAGAGATAGAGAGAGAGACACAGAGAGAGACAGACAGAGAGATAGAGAGAGACAGAGAGAGAGAGACAGACAGACAGAGAGACACAGAGAAATAAATATCAAAGTTGTGACCGTTGGTTGACATATAAAACAACCACAACAACAACAGCATCCTACGAGCAAACAATCCAATCTTCCAATAAACAATCCAATCTTCTCTATTCTAAACTGATCTACGTTCCACTGTTAATATCTCAGACCAATTCCCTTCTGTACAAATGTGTGCCCCCCCCCTCTCTCTCACCGACCCCCAAACAACAAGGTGCATTCAGTATAGAGTCCATACAGTTCATACAGTTAACGATACACACAACAAACACTCAATCCCATTTACTCTGTACATTATGTGTGTGCGTGCGTGTGTGTGTTACCTGCACTTGATACAAGGTGTCAACAATATGATACCTGAACACACCTTGAATCAGAGTCATGTTACAAACACACACACAAAACCAACACAACTTGAAACAGGAGCGCCCCCTAATGACATGCATGGCATTTTTTATTTTTTTAAAGTCTTGAGAAATAAAAGATACTCAATACTGCCCGGGTGTGAATGTCTCACAAAATGAAATAGTGCACCACCAATACACATATGAAATAGTGTACCACCGCTAACAGGCAAAACTAATGCATTACATATAATTATTGTTTGTTGTTTTTTAAGTAATCAAACCCATGCTGTAATGAAATATCGATATATCAAACCACCGAATCGATTCTGAAATAAATAAAGAGGGCTGATTTCAGCCACAGATGTTTCTTTAGTTGACCAAATAGCAGACTTACACATGGACGGGACGGGGGTGGGAGGGGCGTAATGCCCAAGGGTCAGTTTTCTTTTTAGAAGGTAGAAAAAAGTGGGGAAAGGGGGGAGGGGGGAATCGGCGATAAGGAAGAACAAAAAATCTGACCAGTTCAAAGCCATCCTGTGTGTCGGCGGTGTAAACAGAAACTGTCCCGTGGGGTCATTCCCGCTGACCTCACGATTAAACAGTACGGCGACCAGTTCGTGCGCACTTTGTGTGGTACGGTCAACAACACCTTTGTGTGTGTGCGGGGGGGGGGGGGTGAGGGTCAAAGGTTGGAAAAGACACGTCATCGTTAACATCACGTTAATACACAGTGGGATATATATATATTTTTTTTATTAGGCTGCGATCTCCTTTCATCATCACATTTTTTTGGTATAATTTTTTAGAAATTTTGTTTAATACACTAGTGCACTTTTGTTTTAACTTAGGAAACCTGTCAAAATAAAGTCATTGAGAGGAGAAATATCTCCTGGTTCACCGGACACCGAGGATAAAACCGCAGCAACAGGGACAGTTTAGTCTGCACCTTGTGTGACAACACGGTAATGATTGGGGAAAAAAAAGAATCAAATCAACCCCCAGAAGAACCCCTCCCCCCCCCCAACCATCCCAATCTATATGAAAGCTTCAAACCCCGCTCAAAGGTATACGGCTGTATGCCAGCAATCAGCGGCTGTATCCCAGCAATCAGCGGCTGTATCCCAGCAATCAGCGGCTGTATCCCAGCAATCAGCGGCTGTATCCCAGCAATCAGCGAGTTGTGAACCTGAAGATTCCAGGCAGGCAAACGCGCGCTCAGAAAGTTAAAACAGATAAATATATAAATACTGCATTCTGAAATGACGCGGAGACGCCCATGAAACAGTGGTGTCGACATCCCGTGTTGTTAAAAACAGGGGCGGCGGGGGGTGAACTAGGCCAGCATCACCTGGTGCTCACACTCTCGAGGACACAACTAATGCAACACATGTCAACGTGACCACGTCAGTTTGTGAGACATGACGTCCACAGTCATGTGAACACTCACACACACACTCACACATACACACTCACACACCCACGAGCGCGCGAGGGCGGTTGTTTACATTCACATAAAGTGTGCAACAGATTTATTGTTACGTCACGTGGTAGGTGGGTTGCACGTCATTACATTACAGGGCCCTAAGATTTGATAGAAGTTAATTCTTGAAGATGCCCCCCCCGGCCTTTTGTAACTCGAGACTGTTGCCTAATTCCCCTGTCCAAAACGACGGCTCTTATCGTACGCATGAATTATAAATTATTTACTTTAAAAATCAAATTGGAAATGAAAAGGTTTCAGAGAAGCTTTTTTGTGATTATTCATTATCGGCCTGATAGTGTACTGCCAGTGCAAGGATATGAATAGCTGGTGTGTTTTAACAGAGCGACCATTAGCCATACATAGTTCGGAACTTGGTGTCTCCACGAGAGAGGGCAGCGATACCTGGCCCAGTGGCGAGTAGAGGTCTCGCTAGTAGGTCTTGGTGTCTCCACGAGAGAGGGCAGCGATACCTGGCCCAGTGGCGAGTAGAGGTCTCGCTAGCAGGTCATAAGAGACTGTGTCCGGGGGTGTTTGCACGCCGGTAAGGGGCCCATCAAGGTGGACGATTTGAACCAAGCTCTCACCCAAATCGAACTCACTGCCTACTAATCCGAACCTTACGCATCCCACAAAACATTATCGCACGGCATCGACTGTTCCAGGCAGGCGATCCGTACGAGTTTGATTCCACCATAAATGCTAAATGAATATGTTGTATCTATGTTTATGTTTGCGTCGAGGCACACCTTATCAGTTTGGTTCATACATGTGTACCAATGAATAATAAGTCTGTTTGCCGGTGTGTATGTTTGAACTTAGACATCTCTCCCCAGTCCCTTTGACGATGCCAACAAAAAAAAAACAGTGATTCTCAAATGGGTACGCACGTACGACATTGATACGCTCCCCATTGAAATAACGGCCGGGGGGGGGGGGGGACTGTGAGACTGATAGCGCGTGTGTGTGTGCGCGTGTGTTACCGGGATTTGTCACGGGGAGTTTAAACTGTCTGGACCAGTGATTACGCTAGCACGTCGCGGGGTGTGTACATGCCACTGCCTCTTTCAAGTCCAGAGTTCACGGCGCCCATGTTACTTTCAATGTAAAACTATAGAGAGCCCCTTGTGACTCAATCTGTCGGCACATTCTCAACAAGTAAACCAGCCAGCGCCTTTGAGGATTCGAAAACAAATTAGCTAGCTTTAAAATAAACGAAAAACGAAAATATTTACTGCCAGTTTTGTTTTTGTTTTTACTAGGAAAGTTTGTGTGGTAAAAGAAATGGACCAATAAAAACATGAGTTAAACTTAATGCTCGAAGCCCTGTTACGCATCTACTAAAAGATGCTTAGCATCTTATTTGCTGATTGATAGAAAGCAAATGAACAGCCGAGTTTTTTAATCAATTTATTCGGTAATTTGACATTATGATGGAAATTAGAACGTGTAATATGTATTTGAAAATCCAACGCTTAGAATTGGGAGGGGGGGGGGCAAATGCGAAATCCGGGCTCCATGTAACATCAATTGTAATAAAAATGTGTACTGGAAGACGCCCTTAGCAGTGGGAGGGGATGGGGGTGGGAGGGCTAAGGCGATAGGCTAATTTGCATATCTATAATGACGCCTGGTGGCTTTTGATAACAGTACCACACAATCCTCCTAGATATTGGTATATAATAGAGATGGCCGTGCTGTGTTGGAGATACACCATGTACCTTGTGACCCTCCGCCCCCCCCTCCCCAACAATGGATGTTATGAACGCCTGGTGTTAGTATGGAGCTTTTAAATGGGGGCGAAACACTTTGCAGGATAAACAAAAACAAAAATGCCTGTGTGTTGAAAAGCGAACATTTGACGGAAACGAGGGGAGGGGGGGGAATCCTTCTCTTATTTCAGGGGCCTAGGGCAGGTGCCCGGCTTAGGATACAGGCCACGGTGGGGCAGTCATGTGTAAAAACGTCTATATCAATCCTATGACGTACACCAAGAACGGATCTGAAACGCTCAGTAAGACAAATGAGCGAAAGCCACTGTTAAGGAGTGCTGTTCGACTTTTTAGAGCATTTTCGAAAAAAAATGCTCTATTGTCCCCGATTAGTCTGTCTGTCTGTCTCTCTGTCCGTCATCACCCTAGATCTCAACAACCATAAGTCCTAGACCCATGATGTATATATCATTTTGTAGGTCTTGGCCTGCCATGTGTGCAGCAAAAGTTCATTTCGCGATCTGACATCTGAGGGCCGTAAAAGGGCTCCTAAAGAGCTTATATATTATATAAATGGCCCCATTCTACACCTTGTACGTTCAATAACCCATTCATTTGGTGCGAAATACTGCAGCACGTAGTTTCACCAAGATTTATTAAGAAACTCATCAAATGAAATAGTAAGCTTGTGTTCTGAGTTTAATTGAAAGTATCAGAGCTATGCAACAATTGAAGGAGTTTTCGGACGATTAAATGACTACAATTTCGAATGTTTTCAATTATGAGTCCTATTTCAGTAACCACAACCCACTTGTAGTTGGATTTAAGAGAAAATATTTTTTTTTCAAATATAAAGAAACGTCTTTATAATATTTTTTTACAGATATATGCATTACACAATTGAATTTATAAACATTTCCAAAATTTACAAATATTTACTGAAAGCTAACAAACGTACTGATACATAACACGAAAATGCGCTAACACGTCCTGTGTCCAGAATGGAACAGGCTTAATTGCTTGTTTGTCTATCTAGTTGTGATCTAAAGCCACTGTGGATGCGTGCTGTGGGGCCCAATTATGATCATCAAGAAGGTTAAGAGGGGAGGGGGGTAAAGGTAGGAGGGTAAATAAATAAGAGGAGCTAGTAATAAGGGCGTTTCATCTGGGCGGATTACAAGGGCAGCTGTGTTACCCACCGAGCTCAGCCGCCACAGACCCGACACAAAATGAACAGGCCGCAGGGGTGCAACAACCGTTGGGGTCCAAATTAAAACAAACACAAGATCACACTGAAGGTAAACACAGAGAAAAATTAAAAAAAAATAAAACAGCGGCGGCGGCTGTGAGCGCCCCAGATACTCGGCCAGATACTTAACCAGATACTCAAAGTAAACATCTGCACAAACGTTCGTGTTTACAAATTTAAAAGACCAGGGATGGCCCCTTACCATGCGCACACACACAAATGTCTACTATACCAAGCAGGAATGATCATCGGCTAAATACAAAGGCGATAATTTAAGAGGGGCCATGGAGGGAGGAGAGAGAGAGATGAATTATGCAGATTAGTCATGGAAGACAGAACAGTCACATGACCAGCTGGCAGTGGCGTAGGGTGAAAGGATGAAAAGGGGGGGGGGGGGGGTCGAGAAGACACCGCTAAGCAAAAAACACTGGGGAGCCGCCACTGCACTCAAACTGACAAATATTTACGAGTCCTCAGTCCCGGGAACATTAACAACGAGACTCCCTGACGACCAGAATTAGGCTCCCTACCCCCCACCCCCCCCCATCCTCACACTGTCTTATTTCTTGTTTACTCCTTGATTAAGTATACCTGAAAAATAAATTATTAGCCTCTCTCTCTCTCTCTCTCCCCACCCCCCTTTTACCTGCCGCTTAGTCTCTCCAGGTATAATTAAGACATTTCAAGGGAATCTGGTAAACGCTAAACGCTTTTGCCTTAAACTTCATTTATTTTAAACAGAAAATTAACACAAAAAAAAGAGGGAAGGCGGGGGGGGGGGAAGAGAAGAAAAGTGAAGATAGTGAAGACGGTGAAGATAACTACAAGAGCAAGTCGCTGGGGCACGCACACCTGGCACACTTAAGTCACTACAGACGCAGGGGGAAAAAATATCACGGATGAACTTTAAATATTTTTTATAAAGAAAGGGGGGGGGGAGGGGAGGAAGAGAGAGAGAGAGAGAGAGAGAGAGATAATTACATTATACTGTAGTGCGGCAGCACAGTTGTCAGAAGTGTGTCACGCTCACCCCCTTTTTAAAAAAGTAGACCAGTCTCACCATACTCACCGTGGTGCATGTGATGTATTGGGACTTTTGGGGGTATAAACTTTCAAGAAGGAAAGAGAGGGAGGGAGGAAAGGGGGGGGGAGTTTAAAATTAGAAATCTGATTTCCAGAAAATGAAAAAAAAAAAAGAAAGAAGGAAGGAACCGTTAGGGAATAAATATAAGATGGAGGATGAAACGAAGGAAGAAGTGTGGTAGAGATAGCAAGCTATGTCTCAGTTTATATCTCCGCTGCCGATGTTGTTCAAACAAAGGGAGAGGGTGGGGGGGGGGGGGTGGAAGGAAAAACATAAAAGATGTTACACAAAAGAACTGGGCCAAACGCGGTTTTGTCTATCGGTAAGGACCGTTGTGAGATGCAGCATCGCATACACTTTTGTTGAGTGCTTAATTAACTGTTTTGTACAATGGGGGTGTGGGGGGTGGATACAGATCTGGGCATAAGATAATTATTAGAGCGGGGCAGAGGGAGGGGATGGGGTGGTGGGGGTCTCAACATAAACAGATTAAAGATCTGTGTATCTGAAGCCAGGCATCAAAAGACATCCTAAATCGTAGTCGTTTCCTCCAATGCTGTGCTCAGCTGACGGAGCCCATTCTATGCCCCTGTTTGGGGCTGTTGACGGAAAGCCCTAGAATAAAGCCCCCCCCCCACACACACACACTGTCCGGGTAATGATAATAACTAAAATATGAACACAATTACCTGCACGGATAATTCACACAAAGCATGTTACACATCCGCCACACACGCACACAACAAGAAACTCCAAATTTAATTCAGATAAAAAACCTAAATATCGTGCAAGGTAAAACATACTTGCGTAGGTCAGCGCTGGTCTTTCTAAATCTGATCTACAAATACATTGCACATTTTGATGTGCAACTTAACAACACAGCGGATGAACGATGTGTGGTGAAAATGCGTGTGACTCTTTGTGTGTGTGTGTGTGTGTGTTCCACACATTCAATAACAACAATTAAAAACATCTGGAATACATACGTAATCAGTTACAGATGTACCAGGAACCGAATGGCCCATTCTGCCGCGCACAACAAAGTCTGCTCTACTGGTCACGCACAGTCCCCCGTGGTCAGTTAGGAAGCAACGTAATTGGGACGACCAATCTCCATGAAGCCGTGAGTGTGCACATCCAATCGGCTACTCCGCCCCCCCCCCCGCCCCCCCCATCCCGAACTCCCAATGGCCTTCTTTTTTAAAATTAGCCTGAGCCCCCTTGTAATACAATTACCGTGTCACGAGTGGGGCATATCTAGGAATAATAAAGCGACCAAATGAAGAATTATACACTTCATCAATACAACCCATAAACATCACGTTCTAACCCATACAACATCACGTTCTAACCCTTACAACATCACGTTCTATTTCGATAAACTGTACGCGTTTAATTCGTTATATCGGTTCTTTGTTGTTATTCCGTCTTCTTTGTTGTTATTTCGGTTCTTTTCGTTATTTAGGTTTTTTGTAGTTATTTCGGTTCTTTTGTTGTTATTTCGGGTTCTTTGTTGTTATTTCGGTTCTTAACTGCAACCACGATACTTTTTTTAAAAGAAATTAGACATGTTTCTGAACACTTTACAAAAAACAGTGTCCGATTAGTTTGTCCGCATAATAAATATGGTATATATATATGCGTATATATATATATATATTTATATATATATTTATATATATATTTATATATATATTTATATATATATTTTTATATATATATTTATATTTGGTTTGAACCGGACACATAATAGTTGGCTGTACAACTGGACGATTTGTGGATACCAGAAACGTAGGTTTACCATAAAGTACTTGAAAAAGCACAATCTATATCCAATAACTCGCATAAAGTTGTTTATTTATTAATTTATTAAAGAGTCTTGGTGTTGCAAGAAACTGGAACTACGTTACCCAGACACACACACATATATATATATATATATATATATATATATATATATATATATACCCTGACAATATATATATATATATATATATATGTATATATATATATATATATATATATATATCAGCGCTTGATACTTTTACAATCAGATGAAGTTAAAAACGCAAACCCTGAAAAATGTTTGCGCAAAACACCTTATCTAGTAGTCTTCTCGTTTATAACAGTGAGTGAAACGCAATGAGTTTGCGAAGTGGAGGAATGACTCCTAGCAAAAACCTGACTTCCTAACAACTGAGGTGAAATAATACATTATTAACTCTATCCAAATACAAAACGTCTATCCACAAGGTTACCTTGCTTCTGTCATTCCGCGTTTTTTTGTCCATTTGTTATCTGCTGCTTACCCTGTCTCCGGGGCGCCCTCTATCAGAACATCTTCTGCAGCACTTTAAGTGAGTTTTAACCCTGGAGAAGCTCATGTCGCCCCCAGCTAATATCCCCGGTACAGTAATTTTTTTTATTTATCAGGCCAGTGGGGTCCCCAGTATGAATGACAATGTTGACATCGGTACTGCATTCAAACCTCCTCAACATCGTTCACTATCATTCACAAGTAGCAGGCCTAATCAAATGCCACAATATTGAAACAAAATTTTACTGACCCTTTAAAAAACAGAAAAAAACCTGCAAATTTTAGCTTTTGGCTCTTTCGTCTCAAGACTTTGCCGTACCCCTGCATATATGCTGTTAACAAAAGAGACCAATTTTGTAAAATCTCATTTGAAATGTAACTTGTCCTTCTACATTTCACCCCACAAGTAATATGGATGCTTCCATGAGAAGCAAAGAGTTGGTCAGATTTATTGCTGTTTTCTTGCATGAAGCCTTTGCGGCTGATAATCTCGTAAACGAAGGCAGATTTCTTTCGGGAAAAAGGTTATAGTCTTATCATCCCTAATAGTTAAACCGTACACATAATAGGTAAGCTGTACAGCTGGACGAACATCATTGAGTCATGGGGTATGGATTTAATTTCGGATTGGAGGGGATTCAACTGGACTAAACACCCAATAAACCAATCCAAGCTACTTTTCGCCAGTGCAAGAAGGCATAATACCAATTACAGCAGTGTTTTGAAACTATTGGTTATCCTAGAGAAAGAATCCCATAGGGACTTGGCGACAGTAACAGCGTGATAATAGCGCATGTCGATGTGAGTCAGGTTTACCCAGCCCAGTTACTGGCGGTTACTGCGGTAATTTAGCCTATCATTTATCCTGCAGACGACAGGTGTCGCCCGGCCCCAGTTCCGATAGCTGGGTGAAAGTAAAACTTGGTCTTCAGGCTTCGGTCAGGGGAAGACAAAGCAGTCAGAGGACAACAACCAGTATCGCTTTGCTTCTCTCTCTCTCTCGAAATACGGTTCCACACTTTGACAATTTTAGTGAACACGCAACGATGAGACTAAGTGTACTTAAACGTTGACTTTTGCCTGGTCTAGAGATGAGGCTTTTTGTAAGATATATTCATATTGACATGGAGGCACAGCAAATGGCACAGAGATTCCGTCTTTATCAAAAAATGCACTTTTACCAGGAAAGATCAGTGTTTGGTAAGATTTTACATAATTGTATGGATTTAGTATAATGATCAGTCAGAATCATAGACTTTGTAACAAATAATATATTTAGACGGCTGGGGGTTTTACTGTTTCCCTACCCAGGACAAAGTCAAATATTTCGTCTAGAGAAGGGGAGCCGCTTACTGGTTATGTTAAAGTAAATTTAGATTTAAAGTAATGGGGGGAGGGGAATCTACGATGCATTCTCAAATAAAATTATTGCACTGTTACGGTTATCGCCACAACGTCAGGGCTTTATACCACAACCTTGAATATTTTGCGCGACGAAATAAATAATAAGTCATACCCTACCCTATTTTGTAAAATACATGTCTATAGGTCATTCACGGCCATGTAAAAATTCCAAGCCTTTATAACCCGTATCGGTCCATATGCTAACTGCATTTAATTTATACGTGTCTAAGGATTTTATAACAAAAAAAACAAGCGTGCAAGGGCTCTAACCCTACAGTTAAGTATTTAGATAAACAAACAAAGCACATCAATTGTCTCCTTTTCTTTGGCGCTTGCACACCACCTGGCGACCGTGTTGATGTGTGCATACGCTTGACATGACAGGGACTGGTGATAAAGATCGTGGTGCGTGGACCCACAACCAGTTAGGAAGGTGAAGTTTTAGAAGTGCAGGTGTAATAACTTCGCTTACTAGAATGGATGGATCTCTCGTGATTGGTTAGGGTAGGGAAGCGGTGCCAATACTTTTCACCCAACTATAGTCATGGACCAGTCATGGAGATATATATCGTCCCCATTTCCAGGATCTATCCACGGAATGGAGCTATCATCACTCCCTGGCGAAACAACAGTTTTGAAAAAAAAAAAAAGGGGTAATCCTTCAACTTTAGGATAAAATAAAATAAATTGGAGTCGATATACCATTAAGGGGGGGACATTTTTTAACAAACTATTTACACTGAATGTTGTTCAACACAAAGGGAAATTAGCTGGTGGTCCCTAACTGGTACATTTACCCGTTCGCTACATTCAGTAGAAGGCCCGGAAGAGGAGATTTCGGTCCCCTTACGTAGCTATCTGGTTATCAGATTAAAAAGCAACGTTACGAACGAGGAATCATCAATAATTTGTCAATAGCTGACATTTTGACAACCTAAACATAACACAGAGAGACCCCCTCCAAGTGAAAGTTGTTGTACCACTTGAGAACTGAAAATGGTGTTGTTCGAATACTAGTGCACG
>JAGDYQ010000014.1:4638399-4753399 GCA_021962125.1 Bulinus truncatus
TGACTATGTTTGACTATGTATGCAGTGTGCTGTCTGACTATGTTTGACTATGTATGCAGTGTGCTGTGTGACTATGTTGGACTATGTATGCAGTGTGCTGTGTGATTATGTTTGTCGATGTATGCAGTGTGCGCTGTGTGACTATGTTTGACTATGTATGCAGTGTGCTGTATGACTATGTTTGACTATGTATGCAGTGTGCTGTGTGACTATGTTTGACTATGTATACAGTGTGCACTGTGTGACTATGTTTGACTATGTATGCAGTGTGCTGTGTGACTATGTTTGACTATGTATGCAGTGCACTGTGTGACTATGTTTGAATATGTATGCGGTGTGCACTGTGTGACTATGTTTGACTATGTATGCAGTGTGCACTGTGTGACTATGTTTGATTATGTATGCAGTGTGCTGTGTGACTATGTTTGACTATGAATGCGGTGTGCTGTGTGAATATGTTTCACTATGTATGCAGTGCTCTGTGTGACTGTGTTTGACTATGTATGCGGTGCACTGTGTGACTATGTTTGACTATGTATGCAGTGTCCACTGTGTAACTATGTTTGACTATGTATGCAGTGTGCACTGTGTAACTATGTTTGACTATGTATGCAGTGTGCTCTGTGACTATGTTTGACTATGAATGCGGTGTGCTGTGTGAATATGTTTCACTATGTATGCAGTGCACTGTGTGACTATGTTTGACTATGTATGTGGTGCACTGTGTGACTATGTTTGACTATGTATGCGGTGTGCTGTGTAACTATGTTGACTATGTATGCAGTGTGCACTGTGTAACTATGTTGACTATGTATGCAGTGTGCACTGTGTGACTATGTTTGACTATGTATGCGGTGTGCTGTGTAACTATGTTGACTATGTATGCAGTGTGCACTGTGTAACTATGTTGACTATGTATGCAGTGTGCACTGTGTGACTATGTTGACTATGTATGCAGTGTGCACTGTGTGACTATGTTGACTATGTATGCAGTGTGCTTGTGGTCAGGGTCACACTGATTTGCTGTGTGTAGTTTAATATGTATGTCTGTTGTGCTGTACAGAGCATCCTAGCAAGGCATGCAGCCTAAATCATACTGCGAGAAGCATGACATGCATTGAAGTTTTTTTCTGGCACACAGCCGCGGTTCTTAGCCAGTGATACGAGTACCCCAAGGGGGGGGGTTCCTTAAAGGTTATCCAAGGGGTACGCAGCTACTTATAATAATTTTTTTATCTAAAGCAACCAACGGTTTGTAGAAGGTTTCCGATTTGCTGTGTGACTCATCAACAAACCACGTGACTAAGTACCGCATTAGAAAGGTGAGCACATTCCATCATGACAATAAGTACATGTATTAGTGAACCTACGCGTGAGGTATACCGCGGACGTACTTTTGCACCCTGCGGGGTACAGTCACAATTAAGTCTGGGAACCGCTGGTGCAGAGTGCTGAGCAATGAAAAGCACAGTGTGTAGTGTAGTGAAGTGCTACTTGTTTTTGTGCGAAACAGAACACCTTTCGTAGAGAAGCGTGCGACGCGGTGCATAGTTTGTCTTTCTATTTCGTGTTCTATGTGGCAGAGGATGTAATCATGGTGCGTAATTGGCTGCTTGCTGCCTGTATGCTTTCTTTGTCTTGCAGTGCCTTGCAGTGTGAATAAAGTATAACAATTGACCTATGTGACGGTAGCTGGTTAAATTAAGAAGAAGTTAACTGTTTAAAAGGGCGTTTAACAGTTTGAAAAGAGAGTTTAACAGTTAATAATGGTTAGGAGTAGGTCATATGTTTAACAGTTAAAAAGGAAGTTTTACTGTTAAAAATGGTTCCAAGCAGATCATGAGTTGAACTTTTAAAAAATTGAGTGTGTAGTGTTTAGAATTTACCCCCCACCTTCACCGCCTTCTCCCTACATTAGCAGAATATAACCCCACAGTGTTCAAGTGTTAATAATTAGAAGGTGAACTGTTTAACAGAAACACAGACAGTAATTTACACAAACAAGTCATCACAACTTTTATTATATTCTTCATATTTTTTTTTCGACAGCACCAAACCAACAATGAAATATTTTACCTGCTGCCAGAAAAAGATGTCCACCTGTACTCCAAGATGATGCTGGAACTAGAAAACAAAAGATCAGAACTGAAGATAGCAAGTTTCGGTGTGGTGGCGACATCTTTGGAAGACGTCTTTGTCAGGTGATCAAATCTTAGTCTGACATTGGCTGCGATGTTGTGCGATTTAATTTCCTTTTTAAAAATCAATAAGTTTGAATTATTTTAGTTTACTCTAATTAACATGAGCGTGTTTTGTTTTGTTAGGCTTTTATTTATTTTTTTTTTTTTTTGTTTTGGCTTGTTTTTATGTGAGTGGTTTTTTTTTTGGCTTGTTTTTATGTGTGTTTTTTGGCTTGTTTTTATGTGTGTGTGTGTGTTGTTTTTTTTGGCTTGTTTTTATGTGTGTGTGTTTTTTTGGCTTGTTTTTATGTGTGTTTTTTGGCTTGTTTTTATGTGTGTGTGTTTTTTTTGGCTTGTTTTTATGTGTGTGTGTGTTTGTTTTTTTTTTGGCTTGTGTTTTTAAAAAAACGGTCGTTTCGAACAATAAGAATGGTTTTAAAGAGAAATTATTACCAATGATTGTAATCAAGTTAAGGAAGCAATTAACATATGCAATCTTCTCCAATGCAACGATCGGAAATATATGCAGAAATTTTAAATTATATATTAGGATGTTTCATCATTAGGCTTGATTGTCTGATGCATTTCCATTGCATCATTTGTTTCGAGTAATAAAAAGGGAAATGTTTTCTATAGTTCAAAAAAAAAAAATTACATGATGAAGCTAGAGGCGTATTTAGTGGGTTTAGGGAGTGCGCCCGGGGGGGGGGGGTGTGACAACTATAGGGCTTCGCTAAAACTCATTATCAAACTAGTATTTCTTTTTTAATTTCCCCTGTCTCTCTTTTTCTAAAAGAGAGGGGGGGGGGAGGTCGGGCAATGTTTTACTTCTGCCCAACCAATCAAAATCCGCCCCCTCCCCCCCCCCCATGATGTACCATTGACAACTCACAACAGGTTCACACTATTTCAGTTTCTAGTATAGCATTGTTTGTTTTTTTTAATTAGAAGCTAAATAAAAGATTTCATGTCAATCAGTGGTTTTCAAAAGGTGCGAAATATTTTTTTTCAGGTGGGTCGCCAGTTCGCCACTAGATTCGCATTTCTAATTCATTGATCGAGAATCGTCCATCTCTCTCTCTCTCTGTGTGTTCAGTAAATTGTTTGTTTCTTTCACTTTGGTGGGTTTTTTTTTACTCTTAGTATCATAAATTGCCGCTGCAAGTTTCACAGCCTTTTACGTAGCTGATCGTTATTTTAAAACTAATCTAAACAAATCATCAATGGTTCAACAAAATGGCGACTGTTTACAATCTCGCGTCTGTATGACGTCACACGTGACTGCCCTATACGCCACAAAAACTAAAAAGATTCCTAAACTGCAATGCGACAAAAAGAGGAGGGGGGTAGGGGTGGAAAGGAAAATGGGGGGGGGGAATTATCTACAAAACAATTAATGAAGCGTTTTTTTTTTTTAATATCAATGGGTCTAAATGATTTGAGATCCACTGCTCGGATTATCAGTAGTAAAAAAAAAAGGGTGACGTACTGCTGCTGCACCTATGAGTAACGAATGTCCCAAACCCCAAATTTTAAAAAAAGCTGGGTGGGTGGGTGGACTTAGGGAAAACACTACACAAATTCACCCCCACCACCCCTCCGTCCGTCCCTCCCCCCCCCACCCGTGTAAAGTCAAATTACTGTTATTATATCAATAATAATTATTATTATTATTATTATATCAATTTCTGCTTGACATTTCAGAGTTGGCAAAGGATTTGAGCCCAAAAGTTTTCTGGACATCGACAAGTCAGTACCATTTGAACTATGGTGTGTCCTATAAAGGGGTTTTATAAACTGTCATATAAAGGGGTTTTATACACTGTCATATAAAGGGGTTTTATACACTGTCCTACAAAGGGGTTTTATACACTGTCATATAAAGGGGTTTTATACACTGTCCTACAAAGGGGTTTTATATACTGTCATATAAAGGGGTTTTATACACTGTCATATAAAGGGGTTTTATACACTGTCATATAAAGGGGTTTATAATGTCATGTAAGGGGGTTGGTTTTACATTGTCATGTAAGGGGGTTTACATGGTCCTATAAAGGGGTTTTTACCCTTTCATATAAAGAGGTGTACACTGCACTATAAAGGGGTTTGTACTGTCATATAAAGTGGGTTTACTCTGTTTAAAATAGCCTGTTTTTGAAAGAGGAAAAAAAAAAAGTTTAAGTCACAATGCATCAAAATGCCCTCCATTTGCAGATACAAAACAATTATATCAGATCGTACATGATTCTCTCTCTGTCCCCCCCCTCCCTCCCTCTCTCTTTCTCTTTCTCTCTGTCTCTTTCTCTCTCTTTTCTCTCTTTCTCTCTCTCTCTCTCTTTCTCTCTCTCGCTCTCTCTGATATTAGCATTCAAGCAGTGTAACAGCCCTTTTGGTAGGACACATTCAGTTATTATATATTTAAAAACAATTTGCGATTCTTCTAAAAAAAAAATGTTTATATACATTAAAGGTGTTTAGTTTAGCAGTGAGAAGTTTGTCTCTTCCTTAAAATAAAATAGAATATTAAGTTATATGACCAGTAGATGGGTAAAAGTCAATACTAAAACTCATCCCTGTTTAAGATGGTGTGTTCAGTCTTCTCCCCCCCCCCATCCACCACCCCACCCCCTCACGCTCAAGAAGGTAATAAATTTAGGTCATAACTAATCTGCATCATGCAAGTCCTTAACTATCTTGCCAGCTCCACTTCGTTCCATCCTGATCTAAAGCAGGTTTTATCCACGGGGAGTAGGTACGACGGGGGAAGGCTGTTAATATCGGGAACGGTACTCTCTATCCAGTCTGTGCCTAGCAGTCCAAATTTTATGGTCTTCCGTTGAGTCCACAGATCTTGATATAAAATGATTTAGCCATCGCGGGTGGTTGGGGGGATATGAACAGGGGTGGCACCAAGTGGGTCTAGATTAAATTACCTGGTGGCAGCCCTGTGACAAGTAATATATTTTGTCACAATTTTTGTGGTCATTACGCCCTGTATCGTCGTCAACGACACCGTGGGGAGTGGTATGTATACCCAGGTGTGTTGTGGTCATGTGTTATGATATTGTTATGTTCACCGTGCTGTGGGTCATTTATTGTAATATTTTGTTGTACTCTTATGTGTTATGCTATGTGTTGTGATATTTTGCCGTGCCATGTATTGTTGTCATGTATTGTGCCCTGTGTTGTAGTCATGTATTGTGTGCCCTGTGTTGTGATATTGTGCTGTGTCGTGTATTGTAATCGTGTGTTGAGCCATGTATTGTAGACATTATTGTGACCTGGGTTGTGATATTGTGCTGTGTCGTGTATTGTAATCGTGTGTTGAGCCATGTGTTGTAGTCATGTATTGTGTGCCCTGTGTTGTGATATTGTGCTGTGTCGTGTATTGTAATCGTGTGTTGAGCCATGTATTGTAGTCATGTATTGTGCCCTGTGTTGTGATATTGTGCTGTGTCGTGTATTGTAATCGCGTGTTGAGCCATGTATTGTAGTCATATATTGTGCCCTGGGTTGTGATATTGTGCCCTGTGTCGCGTATTGTAATCGCGTGTTGAGCCATGTATTGTAGTCATGTATTGTGCCCTGTGTTGTGATATTGCGCCCTGTGTCGTGTATTGTAATCGCGTGTTGAGCCATGTATTGTAGTCATGTATTGTGCCCTGGGTTGTGGTCATGTGCCTTGCCATATGTTGTGGGCCATATTCGCGCGTCACGCAAATCGTCGTTTCACCGGGGTGGAGTTGACCTCCGTCCCCCGCGACGGTGCTGATCCCCGCTTGAACTCTTGGGCTTAGATGTACAACTTTCATTGAACGTAGTATAGTATTATCATCGGCCTCCTGTGAAGCCACCTTTGTTCCACTCTGTCTTCAATCAGCTGTACATAATTAAATCCACTGAAATATGTCCCAAAAGTTTTGTATGTAAAAAAAAACGTTCCCTTATGACAAGACTAAGTTTAACACCCTTCTCTGTACAAAACATCAAATGAAAATGTACATGTTACTTGAAATATTTGACCTATATCGCACCGTCCATAAGTCGGAGGTGAAAGGTTAACGAAATCTTTGAATTTACTGCGGACTTGATTTCCAAAAAAAAAAGAAGTAGCAACAAAAAATATATATATGTCAGGTTTCTAAATGCAGATTTGCATTGGTCGTTTGAATGATATGCAGAATGTTGTGCATGTATTTCGCAGCTCTAACGTGGCGGAAGTTATACCAACAGACTCACCATTGTAAGTGTGTCATGATTAATCAAGTTTCCATCATTTACTTTCAATTTAATCTTCAAAGTGTAAAAAAAAAATTATAAATTTTATGTTGTTGTTGTTGTTGTTTTACTTTTACTGTTTATTAAATGTTAAGTTCCCATATGTTATAAAGTTTATAAATCTTACAGCGTTATAATTTTATTCTTACACTATGACCATGTAGTCATTTTTTTTTTGATTATGGTGAATTAACTAATTATGTATATGTCTTGACAGGCTGGACTCCCCCATACTTTTCTATGAAGTTCCACCGAAGTAAGTCTATGCCTGATGATGTGTATATCAGTGTATATGATAGATAGATAGATAGATAGATAGATAGATAGATAGATAGATAGATAGATAGATAGATAGATAGATAGATAGATAGATAGATAGATAGATAGATAGATAGATAGATAGATAGATAGATAGATGGATGGATGGATGGATGGATGGATGGATGGATGGATGGATGGATGGATGGATGGATGGATGGATGGACGGACGGACGGACGGACGGACGGACGGACGGACGGACGGACGGATGGATGGATGGATGGATGGATGGATGGATGGATGGATGGATGGATGGATTCAGAGAAAGATAAATAGATAGATACATTCATAGATACATAGATAGACACATTGTTATAAAGATTGATGCATTCTTATATAGATAGGCAGATGGCATTGCTTCATTTTTCTTCTACAAATAACATATTCCAACTCTTATTTCTCGTGCGCAGTGTCAGCCACAATAACTCTGTTGAGGAAGAGATGCAAATGCAGTAAGTCATGATTGTGCTGTTTGAGCCCATTCATTCATTCACTCGTAATTGGAACTCTTTTTGTCAGCTGTTTTCGTTTAGACCAGCGTTGAGCAGGTCGATGCTTCGAATCCAGAAGGGGGGGGGGGTGGAGGGGAGTGAGGGGTTGGGGGGGGGGGATTCAGCTCTTATTTCTAACGCCCTGCATTCAAAGAAAAAAAAGGAAGTAAACAGAATGGTTTGTACAATAATAAAAAAATACATTTAGGTTCCCCCCCCACCCCTTTATTCTCTTGAGGACTGATGAGTTCTTGGAGTGTGGGGGAGTTGACCCCTCGTTAACCCCAGACCACCCCCCCCCTTTCCCTTAACCTTATAGGAAGTTTAATGAAATACGTGATCCTCGGGCTCAAGGTGGTTAGTCAGGCATGGAGGTAGGTCCGGCAAAACTTGGATCGTTTTGTTTTACCCCGCCCCCCCCCCAAATCCAGCACTTTTATATGGGTGGGGGAGTTACTCCATATTGAAGCCCGGGGGGGGGCATTGTCCGACAGTGTCCTATTTCCGGAGGTTGTGACCGATTTTTGAACTTTCGGCACAGTCAGGGTTGAGGAAACAGATCACGTGCTATTCGAAATCATGCGCGCGCACATACATACACACACGCGCGCGCGCAACGCTCGCCAGGAGACCACATTGTTGACCGGTCGGGTGGCTATCTGGTCTCTGGGATATATAAGCCGGTCCCCCCACCACCCCCCCACCCCTTGCCGCCATCCCGTTACCACCAGGTGTAGAGAGACGCGAGAACGTCGAAATTAATGAGTCGCGGAATCAATGAAAGCTAAACGAGAGTTATTGAGAGCGAAGTCACTTAGTCGCTGATATTTTTTTGTTTTAATAGCTTGGAATCAAGGGTGATAACTTGAAGCGTGAAAAGATAATTCCGGCATTTAACCCCGAGCTCGCAACTGGTCTGACGGCCAAGTGGTAAAAGAGATATATTTGTTTTAATAAAGAGCGTTTTTGTATCAGTAGACTCAGTGGCGTCACTAGGGGGGGGGTGGGGGGTGCGGGGGTTGCGGACCGCACCGGGTGACACCCTCACAAGGGGTGACACCAAAATGCAAAATATCTAGTTTTAGGCCTATATTCTTATTTTGAAATGTCTATGGGGTGTCATGAGAGGGGTGACACCATGAGTTACCGCACCGGGTGACACCAACTCTAGTGACGCCACTGAGTAGACTTATTACTTGCAAGCTTTAAAGTATTCTGATGTATTTTTTATTATTTCGTTTTATTTCAAACAGACAAGTGAATGAGGACACCAAGAGCCCGAGGTATAAATGATGATATTTGCAATATGTGTAAAACTAGCTGTACCCTGCAAAAAACCTTTGCATGGAGTTATATCACCTTAGGTTTGATCAGTACGCTAAGGTTATAATTCGGTTTCGGGTCCGATTTTTTTCGTGATTTTTTTTTACTATTGTTTACGTTTGACAATTTTTTAACTGGAATACTGTTGTATTAATTCTTTACTTTCGATTTAACGCAGAACCTTCAACGCTATTATATATATATAGGGTGGGTTGAAAATAAAAATGCGGCACGGAACTCAGGAAAACTTTGCGTTTGCATGTGAAACCAAAGAAAATCACAAAGAAATTAGTTCTGGACACTTGTAAGTGCCCCATTTTTAATTTAGAAAATACTCGCTTTAATAGTATTGACAACCACAGCAGACTTATCAAATAATGAGACACACCTAACGTAAATCAATATTGTATGCAAATATAAACAGTCAAGCAATGGTAATTACTCACAGAATATAGGCATGTCCTTTTCTAACAAATCGTTACTGCAAAAAGTTATCACAATAATCTTGTTTTGAATCAAAACGAGGCATTAAATTGCGGGAATTTACTCGTGCACGAATAAAACCATCTCTGGCCTCAAAACCATAAACAGCTTTTGAGGCATCTGTAACCAGTTTTATGCAACGTTCCACTCCATGAGTGTGGTTCTTGTAATTCAAAGTGAGTGGCTCATTGCTGAATTTAGCAATATCATCATCTGTCAGCTTCATCGTGAGTGGTGGCTCCTGGATATCTTCCCAGTTAATCAGATCAACGTAGTTTGTTGCATCATAGTTAATCGGCGGAACTTTAAACAGACGTATTGCAGCTGTTGATGCCTGGAGTCTTTGCTGGAGTATAATATCAACTGCTCTTGAGCGAATACTTTTGTCTGAATCAGCCAGCATAGCAATAAGAATATTTTCTGAGTGAGCAAAATATGCACTGCGACTAATGTAGGGCTTGACAATAGCAGCAGTTTCACTGGAAAGTTCTTTAAGAAGTTGAGTTCCATGATAGACATGTCTTGCGCCATATGTGCACGAGGGATTGTGCTTTATGTTGAACCAGTTTGCATCAGTTAGTTACAATGAAGTGTGTGATGATGCAAAGGTTAGCAGAAGGATTGTCTGTAGCAACATACAGGCGGCAAACCCTGTTGGCAAAAGTAAGCCATCGTGAGTGATTTAGGGGACCAGGCTTTCTAGCTGATAGATTTTCAGAAACAACGCCAGTTCTAATGGCTGTTACAATATCATATAAATATTTCTGGTCACATGAGAGATCAGCTACCACATCCTCATCTAACACAGGCATACTGTGTTGACTTGTGATCTTTGTAAAATTAGCAATATGTTTCAGTTCGGAATGATGAAGTTCACGACCAATGGGACCACTGAAACTCGTTGCTCCAGATGTTGGCCCATCTAGTGTTGTAAACAGATGGCGCAGTGGTAGTTCATTTGTGTGTAGCAAGCATATGAACCAATTCAGAGGACGTCCTAAAGCCACTTCTAGATGACGGATTACTCCACCTTTACTGCCGACATTTGCATTTGTACTGTCACAGCCTATTGCTAAGATACTATCACTTGCATCTTGCTCTCTAATTACAGTTACAATACTGTTAGCAATATCAGTACTTCTGCCTGATGAAGGCGTCACATGTGTCAGATAGCTACTACCTAGTTCTTCAACTAGAACATGATTTTCAACAGTAGTGTCACCATACCACTTGCCACTTCTGTTTACTTTGACCAAAGTGGTGTCTCGTCTACCATCAAAGTAAATACTTGTGATACCTTTTGGTGACTGTCGCATATCACGTTGCAAACCCTTTCTTAAATTCAGCCTCTCACGATGTACTTTATTCTTGTCTATCACAAAGCTTTGATTCTGTTTGGTTATGAAGCCAACATCGATAAGCACTGCTGTTGCTAGGGATGCTGCAGCTCTGTCTGATATGCCATATCTGTCTGCTTCTTTTGCTAAATTTGGAAGGGGTATTTGCATCTGACCTTCAGCTACATCATCATCACTACGATTGGATATATCATCACTAGCTACATCATCAATACTACTGGATTTATCATCACTATCATGAAGTACCTCGTCATCGCTGTCCTCTGCAACATTTTGGTCACTTGCACAACTGTTACTAGATTCTTCTTCACTAAGATTTAAGTTACTCTCAGCACTTGAAAATTTTCTTGGCATTTTACATCTTGTTTCTTCTTCAATTTTTCGTTGTAAACGCTTCTGCAATCTGGTTGTTGCTTGGAAGTCTATATTTGCCATAAACATTTTGCGAGAGTTTCTTTGATCATATAAAAACAACAGTTCATCTGGTGGAACTTTCAAATTTCTAGGACAGTTACAAGATATGCTTACTTGTTTTGTAGAATTGTCATAAGACATACTGCACTTACATGCAGCTATATCAAACAATGAGTCCAAAGTGGCCAGAAAGGTAGACTGACGTGCTTAACTTGATTTAGAACGAGACAGTTCTGAACCTGTTGAAATCATTGTTTCCACACGTTTGATTACAGATCGGTAGTGCATCGTTGGAATGGAAGCTTTGTTCCACAGACTGATGACAGCATCTGATACAGCTCTGTATTTATCTTTGTTGGAATCATTCTTTCTTTTTTTCATATGCAAGAAATGCTGCGCAACTTGACGATTTGTTGGCAGTACATTGTGAGGAAGTTCACCGGCATCGCCAAATACTGAGTGCCGTGTTACGCTTCTTGTAGCCATTAAGTTACAAAACATTCAATTTATTGTTCTAAATAAATAACCTGCAATAGAAATAAACAACAGACATACAAATCAAAAGCATAATATAGTTACTAAATCTTAAAATTAAGCAAGTAATAATAGAATGCATCAAGCTGAAAATGCTGGTTAACGCAATTTTCAAATTTAAAAATGGGGCACTTCCTGTAATACAAAAACAATTAAAAATTGTGTTCATTATTTCAGAGGTCATTTGTCAAATAAATACGGAGTTCCGTAATGATATTCCAATATTTTCTCTTTTTCAACCCACCCTAAAATTTATTTATATATAAAGGAAGAGTTACCTACACTCGTAAAGTCTGTGTGTGTGTGTGTCACATTTTTAAAAAGACTCGGCTGCCCTTCGTACGTTTCCTGGGGGAGTGGGGGAGGGGAGAGAGAGGGGGGGCGGGGCTAGGGTAACGTACAGTTAGGGCCATAGGCATGTACAATTTAGGACCCTAGGAAAATGTACACTTTTGGGGAAGGTGGTGAAAAAATTACATTTGGAGGCCATAGTTGTTTGGTTGTTTTTTGTTTTTTTTTAAATTGATGTCAAGGTAAACGCTTCCCGAATCCTGGAACCCTTAAATAGATCAAGGTGTTCCAAAACTGAAACAACTTGATTTTTAGAGCATTTTCGAAAAAAAATGCTCTATTGTCCCCGTTTTGTCTGTCTGTCTGTCTGTCCGTCATCACCCTAGATCTCAACAACCATAAGTCCTAGACCCATGATGTATATATCATTTTGTAGGTCTTGGCCTGCCAAGAAATGACTTTTTTCATTTCGCGATCTGACCTCTCAGGGCCGTAAAAGGGGCCTTAGTACCGTTTTTACTATATAAGATATATTAATAAAGGAGCGCTATATCTCAGCAACTATAAGTCCTAGACCCATGATGTGTATATCATTTTGTAGGTCTTGGCCTGCCATGTGTACATCAAAAGTTCATTTCGCGATAGGACCTCTGAGGGCCGGGCTTCAGGGCTCCTAAGGGGCTTATATATTATATATACACTTTGTACGTTCAATAACCCGTTCATTTGGTGCGAAATACTGCAGCACGTAGTTTCACCAAGATTTATTAAGAAACTCATCAAATGAAATAGTAAGATTGTGTTCTGAGTTTAATTGAAAGTATCAGAGCTATGCAACAATTGACGGAGTTTTCGGACGATTAAATAACTATAATTTAGAATATTTTCAATTATGAGTCCTATTTCAGTAACCACAAACCACTTGTAGTTAAATTTAAGAGACAATAATTTTTTTTCAAATATAAAGAAACGTCTTTATAATTTTTTTTTTTTACAAATATATGCATTACACAAATGAATTTATAAACATTTCCAAAATTTACAAATATTTACTGAAGGCTAACTTAACACGAAAATGCGCTAACACGTCCTGTGTCCAGAATGGTGTTCCAAAACTAAAACAACTTGATTTTTTTTGGTGTTATAGCTATATGGGTTTGTTGCTGTTGTTGTTGCTGTTTTCATGTGTGTCACGGCTGTTGTCCTCATGTCGCTGTTTTCATTGTGTCGCGGCTGTTGTCCTCTTGTTGCTGTTTTCATGTGTGTCACGGCTGTTGCCCTCTTGTTGCTGTTTTCATGTGTAGCGCGGCTGTTGTCCTCTTGTTGCTGTTTTCATGTGTGTCGCGGATGTTGTCCTCTTGTTGCTGTTTTCATGTGTGTCGTGACTGTTGTTCTCTTGTTTCTGTTTTCATGTGTGTCGCGGCTGTTGTCCTCTTGTTGGTGTTTTCATGTGTAGCACGACTGTTGTCCTCTTGTTGCTGTTTTCATGTGTGTCACGGCTGTTGTCCTCTTGTTGCTGTTTTCATGTGTAGCGCGGCTGTTGTCCTCATGTCGATGTTTTCATGTGTGTCGCGGCTGTTGTCCTCTTGTTGCTGTTTTCATGTGTGTCGCGGCTGTTGTCCTCATGTCGCTGTTTTCATGTGTGTCGCGGCTGTTGTCCTCTTGTTGCTGTTTTCATGTGTGTCACGGCTGTTGTCATTTCGTTGCTGTTTTCATGTGTGTCGCGGCTGTTGCCCTCTTGTTGCTGTTTTCATGTGTAGCGCGGTTGTTGTCCTCATGTCGCTGTTTTCATGTGTGTCGCGGCTGTTGTCCTCTTGTTGCTGTTTTCATGTGTAGCGCGGCTGTTGTCCTCTTGTTGCTGTTTTCATGTGTGTCGCGGATGTTGTCCTCTTGTTGCTGTTTTCATGTGTGTCGTGACTGTTGTTCTCTTGTTTCTGTTTTCATGTGTGTCGCGGCTGTTGTCCTCTTGTTGGTGTTTTCATGTGTAGCACGACTGTTGTCCTCTTGTTGCTGTTTTCATGTGTGTCACGGCTGTTGTCCTCTTGTTGCTGTTTTCATGTGTAGCGCGGCTGTTGTCCTCATGTCGATGTTTTCATGTGTGTCGCGGCTGTTGTCCTCTTGTTGCTGTTTTCATGTGTGTCGCGGCTGTTGTCCTCATGTCGCTGTTTTCATATGTGTCGCGGCTGTTGTCCTCTTGTTGCTGTTTTCATGTGTGTCACGGCTGTTGTCATTTCGTTGCTGTTTTCATGTGTGTCGCGGCTGTTGCCCTCTTGTTGCTGTTTTCATGTGTAGCGCGGTTGTTGTCCTCATGTCGCTGTTTTCATTTGTGTCGCGGCTGTTTTCATGTGTGTCGTGACTGTTGTTCTCTTGTTTCTGTTTTCATGTGTGTCACCGCTTTTGTCGTTTCGCTGTAGTTTTGATTTGCTGTTTTTTTCAAATCATTCTTAAAGAAGTAGCAGCAAATCAGGAGAAGACCAGTCCACAAACATGACACAAACCGTACAGGCGGGACAGGGCAACAGATACAGGTAATTCATTATAAAAGAATGGAGGCATAATTTATGACTATTGTAATACACGTACATGTTATTTTTTTTTTCAAAACTACACATGATTATAGAGCAATAACGTCAAATTTGAATGCAGCGGTCTATAATAAGAGGTCCGCGGACCACTGTAGGTCCGTGATAAACATTTAGGGTCCACCCCACCTCACCCCCAAATAGAATTCGGTCATCTTATTATGCGATTTCTTCACTCTCTTGAATATTTTAAAGAAATCTGGTACGCACCTCTTTGAATTGAGGGGGGTGGGGGGGGTTTGGGGCGGGTTGGGGGGGGAGACTGTTGAGAGATACAATTGGAGACTTTTCCGTTTACCCTGCCCTACAAGAAGTCAATGTATCTTGTCATCAGCGATACAGTTATACATTTCAAGAATTGTTATCTGACGATGTGTGGGCAGCAAAGCTTGTACAGGTGGCAGATATTTTAAAATGGTTGCGTTAGGACGTGCTGACTTTTTGAGGCTTAGGAGAGAAAAAAACAACTATATTATTGGCGAAAGGGCTTGACTGTGTCACTGTAGACCTACGGCTAGTTACAAAAGTTCCCTTAGCCATAAAAGGACCGTAAGAGCAGAAGAAATCTAGAATTCGTCTGTTTGTATAACCTAGGGCATATAAAGGGAATGTGTGGTTGGCACAACGCCCAGCCGCCTTTACTTCCTCCCCCAAACTTAATTCAGGCTCCCATTTAAAGCTTGGGTGAACTTGTGAGAAATTAACAAAACTTGTACAAGTATCTGGAAACATTTCTCAATGAGGATCGAACCCAGATCTCTCAGGTCGACAGCCAAGCATCTACGCAACTCGGCCACCAGTCCCACCTAGTTACCAAAATAGGGGTCCTAGTTTTTGTGATCAAAATGACCCGAATTGCGAAATGTGACCTTGCACATTTCTTAACTCTTAATCGACGGCAGGTTTTTGGTCATTTTTTATTACCAAGCAGGTGTCCTTACATTTTGGACTATATTGTCTGTTTCCTTTATAGCCCATATATGTGTGATATATCATTTTTTTTCTACTTTCAATAGGCTTTAAAACTGTGCAGCTTATTTTTGTGAAAATGAAACTTGATAATATTTAAAAAAAAAGAATTTAACAAAACAAAATTATTTTTTTTAAAGTGTACAAACAGCATAAGACAAAAAAACAAGTATTAAAAACAAAAACATTTTTTCAGACATTTTATTAATCTACATATATTTCTGAAAGGAAATATTCAGTTATCAATCAATTTCTTCAAAAAAATAAATGTTTGTTGACTTTTTTTCAAATATGCATATTTTCCTTTAATTATTCACATAAAAAATCTAATTTTAAGAAAAACGCAAAAAATGTAGAAAAAAAGTTTTTTTTATTAAAAAAGACATAATGCACCGTGTGTTTTTTGCACTGCCCCTCACTTTTTTGACATAATGTCAAAAAAGTGAGTGGTATGGCCTTATGCGCGCCTGTGTCGTGAGGCTACCTTGTGTTTTTTATTAAAAAAGTTGAAAAAAAAATGTTTTTTGGTCAGTTTTGAATGTTTTTATATATTTTTTTTTTGATTTAGCGAGTGTTAGTTTCGTCTTTGTCACTAGATTTAAGTTCTTTTTCCACTAAATAATGAGAATCTGAGTCCATTTTAATTTAGTCGAAGTGACTGACAAAACGTATACAAATCAAAATGACGTTCGGTGCTGGTCAACTAATAGTGTTATTTTATTTGCGAGAAATTGTAGTTCAATAAAAAATAAATAAATATTTTTTATTAGAAAGTATTTAGAATGCATTTTTTTAATAAAAATATTACATTTGTAATAAAAACAATATTTAAAAAAATAATATTTTTCATGGTTTGACTTTATGGATCACCAGAGTCACATTTTATTGTATGCCGTTTGTTGGGAGTTAACATATGACTGAAGTGTCATTCATGTGCTTTTTGAGTACCCCGAGCTGCTGGCAGACCACAGGGTGGACCAGTCGGGTTACTTGCTGTCCATTGGCCCTTTATGGCAGTCCACAGATGTTGAGGAACACAGGGAATTTGGTCTCGCGAGCTATAACTCTCAGCGCGCAGTTATCACTGAGAGAGTTCAGGGAGAGAGAGAGAGAGAAGTGTCGTTATGTTAGTCTTAGTATGTTGTCCTCACAAAGCGAACCGATTTAATTATTTTATTTTTTTTTTTGGAGTCTAGGGCTTTTTAGCATAATGGTTGGTTAATCATGTGGATTTCATTCCCGTTTTGTCTGTCTGTCATCACCCTAGATCTCAACAACCATAAATCCTAGACCCATGATGTATATATCATTTTGTAGGTCTTGGCCTGCCATGTGTGCAGCGAAATTTCATTTTGCGATCTGACCTCTGAGGGCTGGACATCAGTTTTTTACCGTTTTTTACTATATAAGCTATATTAAGAATTATGCCATTTTCATGGCCCCATTCTACACCTTATACGTTCAATAACCCATTCATTTGGTGCGAAATACTGCAGCACGTAGTTTCACCAAGATTGACGTCACATGTGTTCTGCGCAGTAGAGTATTTATTCTTCAGCCACAATAATTTTATTTTCGAAAAACATCCTTTACAATTACACAATTGAATTCATAAACATTTCCAAAATTTACAAATATTTACTGAAAGCTAAAATACGTACTGATGCATAACACAAAAATGCGCTAACACGTCCTGTGTCTAGAATGGAACAGGCTTAATTGCTTGTTTTTATTTGTTTCACAGTTCTGCTTCGGCTCCTTCATCAGGTTAGAGATTTTGATATTTTTTTTTTATAAAAAAATGTGATGCATTATCTTTGTTTTAATTTCCTGTAGAATAGACCTTCTCGTGTTAACATTTACAGACTGACTGGCGTATTGACAGATAGACATATATACATATACATATATATATATATATATATATATATAGAGAGAGAGAGAGAGAGAGAGAGAAAGAATGAGAGAGAGAGTGAGAGAGAGTGTGATAGATAGATAGATAGATAGATAGATAGATAGATAGATAGATAGATAGACAGACAGACAGACAGACAGACAGACAGACAGACAGACAGACAGACAGATAGACAGACAGACAGACAGACAGGCAGGCAGGCAGGCAGGCAGGCAGGCAGGCAGGCAGACAGGCAGGCAGGCAGGCAGGCAGACAGAGAGACAGACAGACAGACAGACAGACAGACAGACAGACAGACAGATAGACAGACAGACAGACAGACAGACAGACAGATAGACAGATAGATAGATAGATAGATAGATAGATAGATAGATAGATAGATAGATAGATAGATAGATAGATAGATAGATAGATAGATAGATAGATAGATAGATAGATAGATAGATAGATAGATAGATAGATAGATAGATAGATAGATAGATAGATAGACAGATAGACAGATAGACAGATAGACAGATAGACAGACAGACAGACAGACAGACGGATGGATGGATGGATGGATGGATGGATAAAAAGATAGATAAATGCATGCATAATACATACATAAATACACACATACATACATAGATACATGCATGCATAATACATACATACATACATACTTACATACATACATACATACATACATACATACATACATAAGTAGATGCATACATGAATAGATAATCAAGGCTGCCGCAATTTAATCATGCCCCCCACCCCTTGAAGATTCTCACCATCTCACCATCCCCTAACCCCTCTCATGAACGCACAAAAAAAAACATGTCTAAGCGATTCTATAGCAGATCCACTGGACCCGATGGGCTTCCGTAAAATCTATTGGTCCCTGTTTGACATTCGGGTGGGGGGTGGGGGGACGGGTGACAGACGTGGATATATATATATAGACTCATTGATTTGTATTGATTGATTGGTTCATTGATTGATTGATTGATGCTGATCAATGTGACATTTCAGTTCAGGACAACGAGGTGTTTGACCGGCTTAGTGATTACGACAAGCTGGACAGTCTTCCGTTGCTCACACAACAGTTTTACGCCATCTTCACCAAAAAGCTCACCTTGTTCCAACGCAACACGCTGTTCTCGCTGGTTCTCATCCTTTTACCCGTCGCTCTCGTGTATGTCGGGATTGAGTCCGACAACAAGTCCGAACTGCCGGATAAGTCAGCAGATCTGTACTTCACCCTGGACCGCTTCCCTGCACTGGTGATCCCAGTGTTCTACACGGCAGACCGCCGGAATTCTTCCATAATCAGAGAATACGTGGACTTGGTTGGTAAACACGGCACAGTGAAAGAGTTTGAGTTACAGCGAGTGAGTACTTGGAGATTGGTCCATATCTATATCCATGCGTACGAAAAATTAACCTATGTTTGATTTGTTCTTTTGTCCTCATTTTTTTTTCTTTTATTTGGCGTAAATTTATATACAAATCAGCCTCGCTGAACCAGTAGTCGCAAAACTTGGCCCTATTATGTATTGGAGGATTGGTCAGTGGTCAGAGACTGGCTAGGAGACCGGCTGAACAGGTTACATTAAGTATTAGATGGGTGTACTATCTGGACGAATGGTGCGCAATTAACTTGGGGAACTAGGTGAACAGGAGAATAGAGTGACTCAGGGGAATAGAGTGATACAGGGGAACTAGGTAACGGAGGAATAGAGGGATACATGGGAATAGAGTGATACAGGGGAATAGAGTGATACAGGGGAACTAGGTGAACAGGGGAATAGAGTGATACAGGGGAATAGAGTGATACATGGGAATAGAGTGATACAGGGGAATAGAGTGATACAGGGGAATAGAGTGATACAGCGGAATAGAGTGATACAGGGGAACTAGGGGAACAGGGGAATAGAGTGATACATGGGAATATACTGATACAGGGGAATAGAGTGATACATGGGGAATAGAGTGATACAGCGGAATATACTGATACAGGGGAATATAGTGATACATGGGGAATATAGTGATACAGCGGAATATACTGATACAGGGGAATAGAGTGATACAGGGGAAGAGAGTGATACGTGAGAATAGAGTGATACATGGGGAATATAGTGATACAGCGGAATATACTGATACAGGGGAATAGAGTGATACAGGGGAAGAGAGTGATACAGGAGAAGAGAATAGAGTGATACAGGTGAATAGACTGGTACATTAGAATAGAGCAATACAGGAGAATAGAGTGACACAGCTAGCGAGTTCTCGGCAGTTCTCTGGGGTGGAAGGGGGGGGGGACACTCAAAGTGGCCAGTAGCTAGAGACAAATTGTCTGGTTGCCATTAGTTTCCTGAGGACGGAGACAGAGTTGGGGGTTGAGGGTTAGTGAAGAATATGTATGTTCTTGTAAAAGAATACTGACGTGCGATATATATATATATATATATATATATATATATATATATATATGTGTGTGTGTGTGTGTGTGTTTGTGTTTGTGTGTGTGTGTGTGAAATGGAGAAGTTACATTATAATTGCAAAAAGCTAGTCAACATTAGGGGGTTGGCATTTATATAATTTGTGTCCGTTTGATTTATGAAGTGCATATTAAGGCCTTCCTGTTGTAGTGTCAACAGCCCCCCCCCCCCCAAACATAAACAAAAAGATCCCGTTACAGTGGCAGTATTTATTTTTTTTATAAATACAATATAGAATGTTCTGAACGAATCAGTTGACATATCAGCAGTGGTAGTTGTAGAGAAACAAACAAACCAAAAAAAAAAAAAAGTAAAATTAAGTTTAAAAAAAATGGTGCAAACTATGCGCTAGATGGTTCTTCAGACTTGCAAAACTAAACTTTAAAAAAAATAGAAAGGGTCAAATGTACGTTATTCGCTAGAAAAAAAATTCCCTTTCTGTTTTTTGTTTTTCCATGCAGGAAAAGGGGAATCGCTTGATGAGCGATATCGCCCTGGAGGCGCTTAAGAACAGTACTGGAGACGTCGGAGAGGTAGAGTTCAGGGAGACATATCTCCTCGGTCTCATGGACACCGGGGAGGAAACTGGAGTGATCGTGCTCTACCAGAGATCGGCTAAGCACATTCAAGGGATAGCGGTATCTGACCCAGTTTCCAGAGATTAGATTAGATTAGATAGATAGATGATAGATAGATAGATAGATAGATAGATAGATAGATAGATAGATAGATAGATAGATAGATAGATAGATAGATAGATAGATAGATGGATGGATGGATGGATGGATGGATGGATGGATGGATGGATGGATGGATGGATGGATGGATGGATGGATGGATGGATGGATGGATGGATGGATGGATGGATGGATGGATGGACGGACGGACGGACACACACACACAAACACACACCACACACTTAAGATTGCACACATGCACACATTGGCGGATAGGTGAGTGTGCCAACCCAGCCCCCTCAATACCTGAGTTGACATCGTTCACATCTGGCCCAGTTTGACAACGGTATGTGTTAGGGTTAGGGTGTGTGTGTGCGTGTTTGTGTGGTGGTAGAGGTTTAAATACAGGGTTGGGTTCCCTCTGCGTTCATCCACGGTCTATCCTACTTACATATTCAAATCAACTGGAAAAAAAATTTGACAACACCAGAAAACAGTCGAATCCGTCACCCATACAGCCTGTTTTACTTCCCTGCAACCCATACAGCCTGTTTTACTTCCCTGCAACCCATACAGCCTGTTTTACTTCCCTGCAACCCATACAGCCTGTTTTACTTCCCTGCAACCCATACAGCCTGTTTTACTTCCCTGCAACGAACTTGTTAATTTTTTTGTTTGTTCTTTTGTTGGTTTGTTTTTGTTGTTTTGTTTTTTTTGGAATTTTTTTATTAATTTTTTTTTGTGTGTACAAAGCTGAGAGTTTTTCAGCATATAATCACTTCTTGAAAAAAAAAATTCTGTTTATCACTGACAGATGCAGTTTGCGATTGAAGCTTGGGTCAGGAGTTTACTAGGGGGCAATTTCTCTGTCCAGTCTGGCATCCAACACGACCCGTTTAAAACTGACCAGAAGATCTACAAACGGTTTCAACCCGCCACCTTCTTCTGCTTTGGGTTCTCCATGGCTTTGGTGCCGGTGATGTTCATCTACCCACTGGTCCAAGAGAGAGCGGTATAACGAACTACTTTATGTTGGGGGGGGGGTGATGCGAGAATGGTTGAACAAAGAGACAGGCGACGCGATGTGCAAGTTAGAAAGAAAGAAAGAAGGAAAGATGAAAGAAAGAAGGAAGGAAGAAAGAAAGAAAGAAGGAAGAAAGAAAGATGAAAGAATGAAAGAAAGAAAGATGACAGAAAGATGAAAGAAAGAAAGAAAGATGAAAGAAAGAAAGAAAGAAAGAAAGAAGGAAGGAAATATAAAAGAAAGAAAGAAGGAAATATGAAAGAAAGAAAGAAGGAAATATGAAAGAAAGAAAGAAAGAAAGAAAGAAAGATGAACGAAAGAAAGAAGGAAATATGAAAGAAAGAAAGGAGGAAAGATGAAAGAAAGCAATAAGGAAATATAAAAGAAAGAAAGAAGGAAAGATGAAAGAAAGAAAGAAGGAAATATGAAAGAAAGAAAGAAGGAAAGATGAAAGATGGAAAGAAAGAAGGAAATATAAAAGAAAGAAAGAAGGAAAGATGAAAGAAAGAAAGAAGGAAATATAAAAAAGAAAGATGAAAGAAAGAAAGAAGGAAAGATGACAGATAGAAAGAAAGAAGGAAAGATAAAAGAAAGAAAGAAAGAAAGAAAGAAAGAAAGAAAGAAGGAAAGATGAAAGAGAGAAAGAAAGATGAAAGAAAGAAGGAAAGATGAAAGAAAGAAAGAAAGAAAGAAAGATGAAAGAAATATGAAAGAAAGAAAGAAGGAAAGATGAAAGAAAGAAAGAAAGAAAGATGAAAGAAATATGAAAGAAAGAAAGAAAGAAGGAAAGATGAAAGAAAGAAGGAAATATGAAAGAAAGAAAGATGAAAGAAAGAAAGAAAGAAAGAAGGAAGTATGAAAGAATGAAAGAAAGAAAAAGAAAGAAAGAAAACAAGAAAAGGTATTAGACATCAACGTCGCCACAAGGAGGGTGTGGTGGGGGGAGGGGGGTAAGAGGTAGTGGAACACGAACAGCCCAAAGTTTGAATAAATCATCCAAAGATGATTTCCTGTATGGAAATTGTTTTTTTTTTCAATCTAATTCCAATCTAAGCCGGGACTTTCCTCAATTTCGCAGGTCGGGGCCAAACATCTCCAGTCGCTCAGCGGCGTCAACCCCATCGCCTACTGGTTGGGGACCTTCTCTTTCGACATCATCGTCTACGTGATCATCGTGGCCTTGCTCATGCTGGTCTTCATGGTCAACCCGGTGGTGTACGTCAGACAGGGACGATGGTTCCTGATCCTGACCGTCCTGTTGATATACGGGTTCGCCATGTTCCCGTACCTGTACGCCACCCAGTTCCTCTTCAGGAACCCATCGAAGGCGTTGGTCTTCTTGCTAATGTTCACCATATTCATAGGTCAGTGGTGCGGTGTCCAGTTTTAAATTTTAATGTCTCCGTGTATTTGTGTGTAAGGGGGGGAAGGGCGTATGTGTGTGTGTGTGTGTGTGTGTGTTTGTAAGCTGGTGTTGGTGTGCACTTCTGTATGTTGGTTCGCGCGGGGTGGGGGTGGGGGGGTGCCTGTGTGTTAGTTTTAAGTGTGTACTTCTGTGTGTTTAGCATGCTTAGCTTGCGATGTATACGTCTGCATGGTGGGGGGGCCACTGGGGGGGGCCTTCCGCCCCCCCCCGCTAGGTGTGGAATGCCGTGCCCTTCCCCCATCCCGCTTAAAAAAAAGAAGAAAAAGAGTTAAAAATAAAATGTAAAGGTGCCCCCTTGCTGGGTGTTGGTGCCTCCCTGCTTACTGTGACCTGGCTACGGGCCTGGTTGGGCGTCAACATTACCGTGAAGGTTCGCGCGTTTTTTTTTTTGTGTGTGGGCGTCTGTAACTAGGAGTGTGTGGGGGGGTGGACTGTTGTTTGTTCGTGTCTGGGTGGGGGTTTCGTCTGTATGGATGCCATCATGAAGTCTAGTATACTATAAGCGACCGTCTCCATCTACGGTACAAAGGAATCTGGAGGAAGGTTATCAACCTCGTGCAAATATGAAATGTTTGGTTTTAACTATGGACTGGTGGCCCTTAATTTTATTTTCGGTACATCTTTTTGATAATCTGAAAGGGGGGGGGGAGGGGGACGATGGTAGTGAGGTGGAGAGCGCTCGACTGTCGACAAGAGAGTCCAGGGTTCGAATCTCAGTGAAAAAATCTTGGGGTATTTTCATTTCTTGGTGTGTAATTCTCCCGGGTGCATCCTGCTTTAAATGGGTGTGTCCGTGGTGAGGGGTAGAGGTGGCTAGGCGTTGAGATAACCACACAATCCTTTTTATATGCTGCAAGTTTAATATGAAATTGTGGAATTCTACACGTCATCTGCCCCAACGAGCGCTTGGGGGAGGCTTAAGGGAACTTCACTTTTTACTTAAAAATCTTTATAACTGTGCGATATAAGGGGATGAAATGTATCTAACATCTTTGTTTCCCTTCCATCTTTTGATAAAGAGCTTCTGATTTGTTTTAATTCTATTGTCTTTGCTTTTATATATATATATATATATATATATATATATATATATATATATATATATATATATATATAACAATTTCTTGTTTATGTTTGTTTTTTCACTTTTTGTTTCACCAATTAGGTACCGTGGCAAGTTTTGTTATGACTCTAGTGAGGTCGATGATCCAGTTTGAAGGAGCCTTCTACCTCACTCACCTGGCGTTCACCCTGATCTGTCCCAACTACTCCCTGACGTCTGCTTTCTTTTTCTTTATCGTCATCGCTTTCTCGTTTGATCCTGAGCTAAGTGGTGAGCAGAGCAGTTTAGTTTAGAGTTTTAGACTCGGTTACTGCGTTTAGCGTGAAGTAAAGACTTGACTACTGCGTTTAGCTACGTCTTTTTTTTAGCGTTTAGTAACATTCAAGATATCTTTTCAGTGTTTAGTTTGATTTAAGACTTGACTACTGCGTTTTGCTACGTCTTTTTTTTTTTGAGCGTTTAGTAACATTCAAGATATCTTTTCAGTGTTTAGTTTGATTTAAGACTTGACTACTGCGTTTTGCTACGTCTTTTTTTTTTGAGCGTTTAGTAACATTCAAGATATCTTTTCAGTGTTTAGTTTGATTTTAGACTTGACTACTGCGTTTTGCTACGTCTTTTTTTTTTTGAGCGTTTAGTAACATTCAAGATATCTTTTCAGTGTTTAGTTTGATTTAAGACTTGACTACTGCGTTTTGCTACGTCTTTTTTTTTAGCGTTTAGTAACATTCAAGATATCTTTTCAGTGTTTAGTTTGATTTTAAGACTTGGCTACAGCATTTAGCTACATCTTTTCAGTGGTTAGTTACTTTTACGACATCTTTTCAGTGTTCAGCTGGATTTTAGACTTAGCCACTGCGTTTCTTTAGTTTTATTACATACCTCCTGCGTTCAAAACATTTTCAAATAAGGTTGTTAAGTTCATTCTTTGTTTCATTGTTATTTTTATTCTTGTTTTTGTTCCCCAACCCAACAGGTGATAGAACAACAGAATCTGAAGCCAGTTTGAAAAATTATTTTGAATTCAAATTATACAATCTTATCTTGTATGAAAACCTGGTCAGTATGACCATAGTGTTGGCAGTATCATGGGTCGTCTTGGCACTGGTCGAGTACCGAGTGGACAGGCTGTTATGGTAACGTGCTTTATATTGTTTTTTTCAAATCAATAATGTGTTAGTATTATTAAATTGTGTGACTGCGGTCACCATAGTTTATAATATAGCTGTACTGCTCCGAAAGTCATACTTATGATAATATCACTGAAAAATCGTTGAAATAACATTGAAATATCATTGAAATATCGTTAAAATATCTTTGAAATATCGTTGAAATGTCTTTGAAATATCGTTGAAATATCGTTGAAATATCTTTGAAATATCGTTGAAATATCGTTGAAATATCTTTGAAAAATATGGACGGTTCTAAAGTTGACTTCGGATGGGACGGGTGGTTGTGCAGTTAATCGCTCGACTGTCGCCCTGAAGGTTCCGGGTTCAATCTTCGGTCAGAGCCAAGGGAAAATTCCAGGTCATTCCCATTCCCGAAAATATAATCCGAGCTGTCACCCTCCAAAATCAGACCCCCTAAAATAAACTAAACCCTAAACAGCCATTTCACCCCTAAATCAACCCCTCCCCCTTCCTTAGGAGAACAGGAAAATAGAGTGATACGGCTAGCGAGTTCTCGGCAGTTCTCGGGTGGGGGAGGGGGGGTAGTTAAAGTCGCCAGCATCCAGAGACAAGATGTCTGGTTGCTATTAGTTTTCTGAGGACGGAGACAGAGTTTGGGGGGGGGTAGGATTAGGATTAGGGAAGAACTCAGCAGGAAAAGCCTAAGACCCCCATCTGACCCCATCTCCTTAATCTGCAGGTACATCGTGGTGCCAGATTGTGGCTGCTTATACCGCGTTCTGGAACGACGCCCCTCGACTCAAGAGGACGATGACGTCAAGATGGAGAGGGTCAAGATGAGCACGACCCCTATTGGCGAGCTGTTGAGCTCAAGTGGGTGGTATTCACCACAGATTAGAAATTATACAGATTGCGCAAGCCTCATTTAGAAACAATGTTTTCATTGCCGCCCTTAATGATGTTTACACGCATCAGTCCATTTATTGATATACATAATTATGATATAAACAAAAAGCTCCTAAAAATCCATGTACTCATGAATTAAATAATATATTATCGTTTTTTTTTTATATTTATAAAGCAAATTGAAAACTTTTTCATTCATATTTCATGTCGTGAAAAAAAATAACAACAAAGAGGTGTAAATAGGTCTGTGGGTTTTTATGAAAGAAAAGCGTCATTGGCAACAAAATCAAATAACAACAATGACGCGAGAGTTTTTAACACAAAACCAAGGACTATTTATATATAGAGATGCGCTATCTGTATAATATATAATCTGTGGTATCTATTAACAGTCGAGTTTAAAATGTATGGCCTACAGTGGCGGACTGGAGAGATTAAGACAACTTGCCCAATGATCACTGATAGCCTAAGTAGTCTAATGCTCTATAACCTGATAACCTTTTGGTAAAGCCATTCTGTATATGGAACAGTGGCGTTGCGAGGGGCATCATACCCCCGGCATTACTCACAAAGGGGCACCAAATGGTCCGCAAAACTAATATTATATAGTTTTCGGATGGGGGGCGCCAGCCCCCGGAGCATGAAAATTCTACAGCAGGGGCCAGGCATTCTACAGCAGGGGCCAGGCAATAGCAGGGGGCAGAGCAAGTAATGGGTCAATGGGTCAAATGGGTCACAAAATTGGATGGGTAACATGGGTCATGGGTCAATGTTCCCTGACCCACGACCCATCCTTAGTCTCCGCCGGACCCTAAAAAAAACCCGTCGTCGCGCGATTTTTTTTATTTCTAAATGGTTTCTATGGCGACGGCCGCCATCTTGAAAATAAAAACATTCAATGGGTCATGGGTCATGATGGGTCTGGGTCAATAACTTGATTGGTCATATGGGTCATGGGTCAAGCTCAGTGACCCATTACTTGCTCTGGCAGGGGGTGGTGGGGCAGGCAATACATTTTACTAAGTAGAACAAATAAGCAGAGGGGGCCAGACAAAACGCAGGGGGCCCGGGGGCACGCTACGGGCCTGGGGGTGCTAAAATAGTATTGTGCCCCGAGCGCGAGTTAAGCTCGCTACGCAACTGCATTGAAACTCTACGCCTCTGCTAACAATGTCATGATTTAGTTTTTTTTCTTCGCAGATGTCATTGTGCTGCACAACCTCAGAAAGCATTACCTGACAGGCTGCAGGCTCTTCGTGGCTGTCCACGGCACCAGCATCTGTCTCCCTCCCAACGAGTGCCTGGGGCTGCTGGGCCAGAACGGGGCCGGAAAGTCCACGACCTTCAAGGTGCTGACCGGGGACGTGGGCGTGTCATCGGGCGACGCCTACATCAACGGTCTGAGCATCAAGACCCGGATGAAAACGGTGGGTACTTTTCTCAATTGTGGTATCTATATGGCACGCGTGTGTACATTATATGGCAATTTTTCTTTATCTTTCTATGTGTAGTACATCGAAGCGATAAACATCTCGATTAAGCGAATTCCCATTAATAGTGATATTTGATTGTTTGTTTATATGCTTTTTTTTCTCTTTTCGGCAGAACTAATCTAATAAAAAATACTAATAACTTTCTTCTTCTTCCTTTGGCTCTATAGCCCATTTAGGGCCCTGGCCTGCCATACTGCTCTTCTCCACCTTTCCCGATCCATGGTCTTCTTTCTCCACTCTCTCACTCCTACGGCTTTAAGATCTTTCTCTAACCGTCTGCTTCTCGGTCAGCCCTCTGGCCTTTTTCTCATTGGGTGTTGCCCTATATATTGCTTTGGGACCGATGTCGTTTTCCACTCTTTCTATGTGCCCCACCCACCTCAATCTATTCATTTTTATCTCAGCTGTTATATTTGGTTCTTTGTATAGTTCGTACAGCTCTGAATTGGTTCTACTTCTCCACTCGTCATTGTCCTTTACTGGCACATAGCCTATATTTTCCTAAACACTTTCCTTTTCCAAGTGTTTAGCATATTTGCTGCTCGTTTGCTGGTGGTCCATATTTCACTATCATATGTTTTGTCTTGTATCAAAACGTTGTCTTGTATATGTTTTTTTTTTTAAAGTTTTCTGGAGATCTGTCTGTTTTTCAGTATTTTATATATATATATATATATATATATATATATATATATATATATATATATATATATATACCAATAACTTTCGTTTCAATGATATTTTTATTCCCAGTTTTTTTTTTCATTTTTAGTTGAAACAGTCGCATAAATGTGTCACAGCTCACAACCCATTCTTGAATCCTTCTTTTTTTTCTCCGCCTTTGTAACAGATCCAGACCATGATGGGCTACTGCCCCCAACAAGACGCCCTGCACGATACACTCACGGGCAGGGAGACTCTTTACTTGTACGCCCGAATCAGGGGCGTGCCGCAGTCCTCCCTGGGGGCCGTGGTTCAGACGGTCATTGACTTCGTGACCCTGTCCCCGCATGACAACAAGATCACGCAGTATTACAGGTGAATACATGCAGTATTACAGGTGGAACCACGTGATACAAATACACACACACACACACACACATGACAGACTACCTTACGTTCATTCTAGGCTCACAATCTGGTAGCCGCAACAAATTAACATTTTACAGTATACTTTTGTATCAATCATTTAGTTATAGCAACCTTGTAGTCGTATCAACCATGTAGTTGTATCAACCATGTAGTGTATCAACCATGTAGTCTTATCAACCACGTATTCGTATCAACCATGTAGTCGTATAAACAATGTCGTCGTATCAACCTTGTAGTCGTATCAACCATGTAGTCGTATCAAACCATGTAGTCGTATCAACCTTGTAGTCGTATCAAGCATGTAGTTGTATCAACCATGTAGTCGTATCAACCTTGTAGTCATATCAACCATGTAGTCATATCAACCTTGTAGTCGTATCAACCATGTAGTCATATCAACCATGTAGTCTATCAGCCATGTAGTCGTATCAACCATGTAGTCGTATCAACCATGTAGTCGTATCAGCCATGTAGTCTATCAGCCATGTAGTCGTATCAACCATGTAGTCGTATCAGCCATGTAGTCGTATCAACCATGTAGTCGTATCAGCCATGTAGTCTATCAGCCATGTAGTCGTATCAACCATGTAGTCGTATCAGCCATGTAGTCTATCAGCCATGTAGTCGTATCAACCTTGTAGTCGTATCAAGCATGTAGTTGTATCAACCTTGTAGTCATATCAACCATGTAGTCGTATCAACCATGTAGTCGTATCAACCATGTAGTCATATCAACCATGTAGTCGTATCAGCCATGTAGTCTATCAGCCATGTAGTCGTATCAACCATGTAGTCGTATCAACCATGTAGTCGTATCAACCTTGTAGTCATATCAACCATGTAGTCATATCAACCTTGTAGTCGTATCAACCATGTAGTCATATCAACCATGTAGTCTATCAGCCATGTAGTCGTATCAACCATGTAGTCGTATCAACCATGTAGTCGTATCAGCCATGTAGTCTATCAGCCATGTAGTCGTATCAACCATGTAGTCGTATCAGCCATGTAGTCGTATCAACCATGTAGTCGTATCAGCCATGTAGTCTATCAGCCATGTAGTCGTATCAACCATGTAGTCGTATCAGCCATGTAGTCTATCAGCCATGTAGTCGTATCAACCTTGTAGTCGTATCAAGCATGTAGTTGTATCAACCTTGTAGTCATATCAACCATGTAGTCGTATCAACCATGTAGTCGTATCAACCATGTAGTCATATCAACCATGTAGTCGTATCAGCCATGTAGTCTATCAGCCATGTAGTCGTATCAACCATGTAGTCGTATCAACCATGTAGTCATATCAACCATGTAGTCGTATCAGCCATGTAGTCTATCAGCCATGTAGTCGTATCAACCATGTAGTCGTATCAGCCATGTAGTCGTATCAGCCATGTAGTCTATCAGCCATGTAGTCGTATCAACCATGTAGACGTATCAGCCATGTAGTCGTATCAACCATGTAGTCGCCCTTTTTGTCTATGGGAACCCATGTCAGAGACTTGAAGAAGTATTAAGGTGTCCAATGCTTTAAAAAAAACCCGTTGGGGCCCATTAAACATCATATTTAACAAGGATTAATGCTTGGGAACGGGGCCCTAGGGCAATGGGAGAGGATCCATTGTCCTATCCAACAGATCATCTCTGTTTGCATGTTGTTCGGATTTTCAATGCTCTAAATGCCTAAAAATAGCTAATACAATGGGTCGTGCTAACCACACAATCCCATTCATATGCCGAGGTTATCGAAACAGTTGTATTCTACACTTCATCTGCCCCGATGGCCCGCTGTGGCTAAAGGAACTTCACTTACTATACTACTATACCTACCCACATTAAATCTCTTATGTCTCGGTATTTCTTAAAAAGGAAAGCTGTTGCCAGCTTATCGTGGTCTCTTGGTATCTTATCACACCTTACACCATTCGATAAGTCATTTATTGCAAATTACTGCACTTAACCGGGGCCTTCATGGAGCATGCCCCCTCCACCGGGACGTATGTGAGAGTTGCATCCCTTTGTGGAAAGAGACTTCCGTAGATATCTAGGGGCGTATGTCGGAAGGAACTCTCAGCTTTAGATGTATTAGAAATTAATACCAAAAGGTGGCCCATTTTTGAGGGGGGGGGGCATTGTTGTTGACTAGTTTGCCTATTCGTGAAAAAAAGCATTCCATTGTTTCGTTTTCATTTTAATTACTCTATTGGGCCCCGTACAGTGGAGGCAACAAGCGGAAGCTGTCTGTCGGTATTTCCATCATCGGTAACCCGAAGTTTATCATGCTAGACGAGCCAACGGCCGGCATGGATCCCATAGCCAGACGGAAATTATGGGATGTGCTGCACCTACTACGGAATTCCGGAAAGACCTTGGTATTGACTTCACACAGGTAAACTTTGCGCCATCTGATTAATGTGATACGACGAAATAAATCACGTCTACAGTCACACTAAACTAGCCACTATTATACTAAACTAGCCACTATTATACTAAACTAGTAGATATTAAACTAAACTAGTAACTATTGTTACTAAAATTTTGGCATTAAATACAGCCATTGTGTTAAAAAAAATAAAGCCTTGGGATGATTTTTCAGGATTCTCGCAATATAAGCCACACACAGCCCCACCCCGGCTAAGATAGTCACACTGTTGTCTGAGTACATGCATTTCTTCGCTCACTGAACGTGTGTGATACCTACAGCTTTATTTAACATCATATCTAACTAACCTAAGAGTAATAGAACAACATGATTTTGGACATCAAGGGAACAGTAACAGATAGATATTATATTCTAGTACTTTACTTATGCCGTCTAAATGGAAAAAAAAATGTTCAATCCATATTAGTTAAAGCTTATGGGCATCAAAGGGAAATTAATCCGCCAGTGTTGGTAATTCACTGACACTGAGAAGCAATAACAATCAGAGAAATCGTAGGCTTTTTATTTGATTTATTTCTTTTATATGTTTCTCTTTAGTGGTGTTATTTAATCTTGAATTTCTTAACATTGCTCCTATAACGTGATTCTTGTGACTCCCGCCACTCAGCATGGAAGAATGTGAAGCCCTTTGCACCCGCATCGCCATCATGGTCCACGGGAACGTCCTGTGTCTGGGCAGCTCGCAGCACCTCAAGAGCAAGTACGGGAAAGGCTACACTGTGATACTGCACGCCGCCAAGGACGCCGACGGCCGAGCCGTCCCACTGTCCGAGGCCGAGAGGCACGTGCTGGACACACTCGGAAACTCACAAGTAGGTTGAGGATGTAGGCCAATTAGGCATAGGGCTCCATATAGCTTAGCTGAGGGGGGTGTGGGGTGGTGGGGGGGCATCTCAGGATTTTTCTTTTGCTTTAACCTAAAATGTCTAAAAATGAATGTATCGCTGTGTATTGGTGGGGGGGGGGGGCGGCTATGGGTTTATCGGTTTTTAAAGATGAATATGGGTTTAGGATTGGCAAGTCTTTGGCCTTGATGGCTTTTTTTTTAGTATGGGCCCCGAATAGTAGCTTTGCCAAGGGTCCCCAAATGTAGCTTTGCATAGGCCCCCCCCCCCAAAAAAAAAAACCGTTAGAACGGTTCTACGGTTAGGGGAAAAATGACATTAAAGCAAGGCCTCAGCGATAGTTGGGTTTTCCGTGAACATAAGTAAAACATCTGACGATATAATTGCGTACACATATTCTGTCCTATGGGTTGATCTAATGATTTTTCTTTATGGGCTCTGCAAGCCGCTAATTCTGCACCTCTAAGCCCATCCCTCAGCTGAAATCCCCTCCGGACCAGATGGCATTACGCGGAGCATCTGGCATCTAGGACCCGATGTCGGTTCAGGAAAAAAAAAAGGTTTAGGGACTGATTCAAACCATTAAGTTTCAGCCCCGATCTAAATGCTTTGATATAGATACTCAGCAAGGCTGGAATATATTACTCAAGATTGGGGGGGGGGCACCTTCAGCGCCGGGCCGAAATTGGGTATACTGGGTTTAGTCGGCAAAAGTTGGCATGCAGGGCCGGCCGTGCGAATTTCGCGGGCCCGACATAACGGATGCTTGCTCGGCCCCCCTCTTCTAATTTTATTTTTTTTAATACTAACAACTATTACAAGTTGACTACTACTTAAATGTAAATTTCGGGGCCCCCAGCCAGGTGAGGGGCCCCGATTTGGAGCAATCGGTCTAATTTGCATAAGGCCGCCCCTGTTGGCATGCTTAGGGCTGTCACCCATATCATTACCCCCCACCCTTTAAAAAAAAAATATAAAATTATGTCACCAAAATGTTTTCAATTTAACTCTGCTTTGGTTAAAACGGCAAAATGTATAAAATGCAATCTGGGAAAGTGGGGGGAGGGGGGGGGATAGTATGACCCTGCCCTCCATTACACCAAAAAAATTACTTTATTTCACTCATTTTTTTTTAATTACCATCGCAATTTTTTTATTTATTTTTTTTTTCATCTGGTGTCTTTAATTAGATTGTTGCCAAGCAGGAAGCGTACACCGACATCCAGATACCAGAAAACATCCCCCTGTCATTCATTTTTGAAGTTTTGGAAAAAGCCAGAGGTCAGTTCAAGTTCCAGTACTACACCGTCCAGCAGACGTCACTAGAGCAAGTGTTCTTGAGGCTATTGAAGGTCGAGGAATCGATTGTTGTATGAGAGGATTCGATTCTTGTGCTGGGGGATTCGACTGATGTATACGAGGATTCGATTGTTGTACATTGCAATACAACTATTGCACGAGAGACAGTTAAAAAAAAAAACAACTAACAGGCAGATCAGTGCATGGTTCACCACATAATTTTACATTCTTCGATTACTAATAAACATTTTCGTTTTGTTTTCGATTTGCCGTTGTTGTCATTTTTTTTGTAATATTGCTTTATTTATTATTATTATTAGTAAGTGTATCGATACGGTTAAGTGTCGTCTTGAGAGCACCATGTCCTCCAGGGCAGTGAGGACCCCGCACCGGTCAATTGATCGAACTGTACTGGGCCGCCCCAAGTAATATTAAATTATTTATTTTGTATTCACTGTAGTGTATTTCTCTCGGGATTGTGCGACTTTCCAAGCGGGCCGCGGTGAAATTGTCAAAACATCAGCCGGTCCGCGGCGAGAAAAAGGTTGGGGGGGGGGGGGACCCACTGCTCCAGAGGACAAACCAACATATTGTTGCCCCTGCCAAAGTGCAGTCATGAATTCTGGGATCCCTAGGTGGGATGGATGGCCGAGTGGTGTAGATACTCGACTGTCAGCCTGAGAGTCCAAGGTTCGATCCTCGGTGAGAACCGTGGGAATTTTTCCAGGTAAAATGTGTTTCAAAGTCGTCCCACAAGTCCACCCAGCTTTAAATGGGTACCTGACTTTAAGTTGGGGAAGTAAAGGCGGCTAGGCGTTGCGCTAACCACACAATCTCTTCATATGCCGAGGTTATAGAAACAGATGAATTCTACACTTAATCTGTCCCGATGGCCCTTTAGGGCTAAGGGAACTTTACTTTTACAACTGTAGCACCAGGGACCCCTTTTGCATCGCATTCTCCACCCACCCCCTCAATTATGCAGTCGAATATGAATATATATATATATATTCGAAAGCGGCCAATGATAAGTGTTCAGATCGCCAGACACAATAACAAAAACTAAAAAAAATGTGACAGGAAAAGTTCAATATTGTTGGGTAGGGTTCTGCAAAGTGTCTGGGTGCGCCCATGTTTTAGGACTCTTTTTATTTTTTATTTGCTACCCCATAGTCATATTTGTGCGGGGCCCGATTGGAAACTTGTTGGCAATGCACTCCCCCTACCACCCGTGACCAACAACGATTTCATTTTTTTTTTAGTACTGCAAAATTATATATGGTGCATTCAATGTACATAGATATCTATTCTGAAATTAGTAAAAAAAAAAATGAATGCAAATGTTTCTGTTTAGATATTTTAAAGCATTTTCGGTATACTTAATAATAAATCTTTTACAATGAAAATAAAATGCAAATGCGTTTAGGAGTTTAACCAATAGTTGACTGGACACTCTGAGACCCATGACCGTCACCATGCAGATCGGGCTCATAACGGCAGAGCCAACGGAGACTGTATGAATAGCTAAAAATGGTGCTAACTATCACCTATATATCTTTTTACAAAAAAGTACATACTTTTGATGACGTAGAACGCAACAGCTGCGTAAAAAACTATTGCTGAAATTTTAATGGAACTTTATAAACAACATTTTTTTAATCATTGCAGACCCTTTATATATTCTATTGCTTTTTCAAATTAAAATGCCTGGTTGTTGTGTACCAAATTGTTCAAATTCAGAGAAAACCCAACCTTTGAAAACTTTTCACCGGTATTTAAATCCTCTTCTGCTATATTTAATTAGGATGCCCACATTGTCATTAATCTAAATTAAAATGTAAATTTCAAAGCAAAAATCCTCACAATTAATGACAAAAAATTATGTCCTCATTTAGGTTATTTTCCTTTCGTATAGTGTAGTGATACATACTATTTCAACAGAATATTACAGAAAAATGTCCGCTTTTGGACATCAATTTAAATTGACGATGATATGCTTTCTGTATTAGTATAATCATTAGATATCAACACATGTAAAATGTAATATACTAGGTCTAGGTGGCTAGTACCTTGGAATTGATGAAATACTGGAGGTTCTTCACTTCATTTCGATTATTTTAAAACTGGCTGTATCTTGAAAAAATTGGCAAATGTATTTTACGCTAATAAAGTATGACTTAGTTTATGAATTAGTAACATGTAGTTATTAAGTTATGACTAAATAATTATGTCTTATCTCATATAATAAATTGGGAGACTTATTTTACGTCATGCACCTCAGTCACTCATATTGTCATATTGAGTCATAGTAACTGGCTCATAGTCATACATGAACTGTATTTCTTATGTCTCTGGACAGTTTGTATTTTTAATACATTTTTGGGTCTATATTCATCAGTAATTTCCATAATTGACTGGCCATAATTGTCCATACTGACCGCACTTTAAGCATTATCATCATTCTTGTTCTATTTTTTTTTTCGCCTTTGAAATTTTTATTTTGCTGCTAGTGACAATGTGATGAAAATTGTGACAGCAATATGGTATGTAATGCCTTGTTCACCTAACCATTAAAAGTGAAACTTTAAGCAACAGTTCAAAATAAATTTGGGTATATACTATAAATTTGCGACTACTGCTTCATTTTTCTTTAACTATCTCGGAAATAAATGCACATGTGGAATAAGCTTCTATCTTGTAAATAATGTGAAGTATGAAGCATTCCTAATTTCTGACCACCTTGTCCATATAATTTTCTGTTAGCTTGACGTGCCAGTGGGGCATCAGAGATTACAAAGCCAGGGTAGAGCTTTAAGAGCCTGTATATTTTTTTTAGGGAGGTTTGTTACACTAACATTGGCATCTTATCTGTTATCAATTTCATTTTACTAAGCTTGCTGTAACAATGTATGCCAGTTTTAACTTTTTTTTTATATGAATAGGATTCCACTGGACCCTAAAAATAGGCAAAGTTGGATTAATTGCCTTCGATTAACCCAGGAGGTGACTAATTGTTTACGAGTCTGTAGCGACCACTTTCTGCAGAATGATTTTTACACCAATGGGTCGAAATACGACGGCCTGAAAATACGTACAAGACTAAAGAAAACAGCAAAACCTGTTAAGCTCTTGTCTAAAAATCAAGTATGTTCATTGATTTAAGTTTTTAACAGCTGGAAGTAAAAAGTAAAAAAGTAAAATAATATCAATCATTAATTTAAAAAACTTGAGGGCAATCTGAAAATCTTTGTTGTTGTTTAAACTTATCAGTTCTTTTTTTTTTTTGTAAAAAAAATAGGTGCCGGTACTCCGTGATGGATTGCCTAACTTTTAACTACCAGTTCCCACCTATTTTAATTTTTATTGCGCGCAATTTTAAAATAATTTAATTTTAACAAATTAATGATAAAATTAATGAATAATAAAAGTTAAAATATAAGAAAAGTAATAATTTTTTCATCACATTGAAAAAGGCATACTAACTTCTTTTGGGGGTACATCTAACATGATCCTACTTAACTACCCACCCACTCATTGCCAATATTTTATATTATACACCAGGCTTGCGGAGCCGCCATATTTTTTTCGGCTACGGCCCCCAAAAATTTGACGGCTCTGGCTCCCTATTAAGATAGTATCAATCGAGACAAAAATTTTTGTAATTGGTCCTCGCTAACATCCCGCTGAAAAAAGTTATGGAAATTTTGCCGCATTCACCCTCATTGTCGGTTTTACTAAAAACAAACCATTTCAGTGCATCCAGAAACGTATCATTATTTTTGATCGAGGTTTCACTAGTCGCCATTTTCATAAGTACTAAAAAGTTATTTCAATGATCAAATTAGCCAATAGTAAATTGATTCATTATTTAAAATATTTTAAAGACTTCAGTATTTATATTTATTATTTATAAATTCGAAGTGACTATTCGGACCCGGGCAGGCCCGTAGCCAGGATTATTACATTGGGGGGGAGGAAGAATTTTTTTTCGGCCGGGGGGGTTGCCGAAGAACTGATTCTGGGGTACAGTGGCGGATCTAGACAACTTTGATGGGGGGGGCCAAAACTTTAACCCCGGGGGGGGCGAAACTGTTTTCATTGTTGAAAATTGGTCTTTGAACAAAAAATATTTCGATAATTTAATGATGCGACCTAAACTTGCGATAAGTTAAGTTTTATTTGTTTTTTTTTACAGTAAATGTTATGTAAACTTATGTTGATTTTTAAAAAATAATAAGCAATTTTATTTTTTCACAGGAACCAGTTGTCAGTGATTGTGAGCCCATATGTTCATCTATACAAATCATGGTACATGTACATGTATTTATAGCTATTCTGCATAATAATAAAAATTTCCAGTTAACTATTTTTATAATATCATAGAGAAAATATTTCATAAAGTAAGTTGCCGTATACTATTCATCAATGTTACCAAACAAAATATATTGATAATGCCCTTTTTTTTTAAACAGAGCCAACCAATGGACGTTGAGCACAGTTATGCCACTGTAAAGTTATATTAAAATTTTGTTTTAAATGCATGCATCTGTAAAACTAATTAAATTTTTTTTTCATTTTTATTAATAAAAAAAATGTTAAATACAATTTATTTTCTTTAATTATTTTATGTATAACATTTTCTTTTCCACAGGACATACAGCCAGAAACACCGAGAGAAATTCTGGACCCCGGAGCAAAGAAGGCGTGTGGACCCATCTATGGAGCTTTCCATAACTGTATGTTTGTATATTGTGTTTTTATTTCAAACATAAGTAGATTTCATTTAAATGTTTTTTAGGAATGCATGTATAGTTAAGATTATAATGTGATTTATTTTGTTTTTTAAATGGTTAAAATTTGAAGTGGCCACTCATTGTTTTAAATAATGGCTAAGACATTAGAATATTGACTAATTAATTCAAGTGCTTTCCTGGCCTTTTTTTTAATGAATTACATGTTAAAGAAAAATGGATGTGCTGGATGAAATTCGATAATAAGCCTTACAAAGCTCATAAGACCTGTTTGCCCTTAGAATTATTTTTTTTTTTCATCTTTTAACTTCGTGAATTAATTTTTTGCTCTGAGGCTTTGGGGCAGTAATTGTCAAAAGATTATGCAGACAAACACATCATATATAATAATACTCATTTCCAGTCTGCGTTAAATCGAAAGTAAAGAATTAATACAACAGTATTCCAGTTTAAAATACAACCATGAAAAAAAAATCGGATCTGCCCGAAACTAAAAAATAACCTAGCCTACCGATCAAGCCTAAGGGGATATAACTCTATGCAAAGGTTTTGCAGGGTACAGCTAGTATATATATATATATAAAATACAGTGCTTCCGATACAGTAACTATTAGCTATGTGTATAGGATGCCACAATAGCCAGCTACAGCTATTTTCAGATGGGTTTATTTTGTTGGTGTTTTTTTTTTTTTTTTGTTGTTTTTTTTTTTGAAAATCTATATTGGCCTCATGAGATATTTGTTTTAGCCTCTAGATGACATAATTTAGGTTACCACATAATTTAGGTTACCACATAATTTAGGTTACCACATAATTTAGGTTACCACATAATTTAGTTTACCACATAATTTAGGTTACCACATAATTTAGTTTACCACATAATTTAGTTTACCACATAATTTAGGTTACCACATAATTTAGGTTACCACATAATTTAGGTTACCACATAATTTAGGTTACCAACATAATTTAGTTTACCAAAATAATTTAGGTTACCACATAATTTAGGTTACCACATAATTTAGGTTACCACATAATTTAGGTTACCAACATAATTTAGTTTACCACATAATTTAGGTTACCACATAATTTAGGTTACCAACATAATTTAGTTTACCACATAATTTAGTTTACCACATAATTTAGTTTACCACATAATTTAGTTTACCACATAATTTAGGTTACCACATAATTTAGGTTACCACATAATTTAGTTTACCACATAATTTAGGTTACCACATAATTTAGTTTACCACATAATTTAGGTTACCACATAATTTAGGTTACCAACAAAGCTCCTTCAATCTATATCAGTATTAGAAACACTAGAGACACATCTGCAAAAAAAAAAAACCACCCTACCCCCCCCCCACCCCCAATAGCATTGATGACTTCATATCACTTTTCTTGCTTTAATGATCTTTACACATACTCGCACTCAATGTATTACAGTAAGTTGAGTGAAATGTAGAATATAGCTTTTATGTTGTTGTTTTTTTTTTTAAAATATATTGATGTGTGAAAAAAATTTGTCTCATGTAGATTGCAAAAATTCAAGCGTGTTTGACTTGAAAAGCCAACTTGAACATCCAGAGGCTCACGGCAATGGACCAGCAGCACTACCCTCTCTTCAAGGTTGCGTTCGACCATCCTTACAAATAATGGTATTAAAAATAATTGTTAACATTTACATTCTTCTGTATAGATATATTAATTTTTTGTTATCCTCGCCTCTTTTTTTCCACTCTTTTGACTTTTTCTCCATCCTGTTTTCTCTTCACTCTAGTGTTTGTCTAATAAATTATGTCTGAAAAGCTATAATATTTTTTTTCTTTTTTTTAAATAAAAATGTTTATTTCATACCATTTTTTTTTTCTACAGGACACACAGGCATCTGTCAATGAGTTCATATGTTCATCCTTACAAATAATGGTATTAATAATCATTGTTCTTAATAATCATAATACTCATACATTCTTCTGTATAGTTGTATTAATTTTTTTTTCATTATGTCTTGAAAAGTTGGGTTGTCTTTTTTTTTCAGTAATAATCAATCTTTCTTAGCGTTTTAATCTACAGGACACACAACCTGTTGTCAATGAGAGTCGCCCCATATTTTCACCCTTACTGATGATGGTTATTATAGTTATTTATTTTTCATGATTGTTTATAAAATACTAGTTGAAAAGGCCGGATATGCAGACAAAAGTCATATTCTGACAGCATTAAAGAAAGTAACCTAGATGTCAGGAATTTCCTTGTACACAACATTTCTTGTCAAATGGGCTGTTTGAATGCAGGTTTTCCTTGTTTTGCTCCATTTTCTACATGTACTCCCAAGATTTCAAGTTAAAAACCTAATCTTATATAACACAAAACCCCTAATTGACTATGGGATATTTTCAATCAGATTCACTTGTTTGTGTCTGAAGTCCCTTTAGGTTGAGATGAAATCTCTCAGATCCTCTTAACTGCTAATGAGACTATTTTAATAGTGCCTTTCTTTCATCCCCAACTACGGCAGACAGTGCAAATCTTTTGTTAATTCTCAAATGGAAATTAGAATAAAAGTAATGAATTAAGTGCATAGTACTTTTGGGAAAATCCAATTACTTTTCTTAGTTAATTCCAATTAATTGTGTGATCTGAACCTTTTCAAAAAGAGAACTATTACTGACTCCCATCATCATGACTTTAAAAACATATTAATGAACATGGCGGCTTTGAACACCCTTTGATTTTACTTAAAACCTTCCACATCTTTTTAAGTCAGGTGAATTTTGAAATATAGTTAGTGTGAATAGGCTTATTTTTCCTGAAGCATCGAACAGAACATATATCAGCACGCACACAGAAGCCTTGAGATTAAGCAATTTATGTTAATGATAAGTTGTTTTTTTAAAAATACATTGACATGTATATACAGCTATAATAATATTTTTCTATATTAATCAATTTTTGAATAACAGGACATACAAGAAGCTTACATACAGCCAATTGTCAGTGAGTGTCGGCCCATATATCCATCCATACAAATGACGGTATTTATGTTTCGTAATACTTTTTCTGAAGATATGTTTCTGTATAGTTGTTTAAAATTAAATTACATGTATTACTTCTAAAATAATACTTTTTTTTTTTTAAAATAAAATTAAATAATTGTCTCTTAAGTTGTATCTGTAAAGTTTTATATGTAATGAAAAAATGTTTTGTTAAAAAGCTTTTTTTTTAGTCACATTTTTTTCCACAGGATGTACAGCCAGTTATCCATGAGTGTTTTTCCTTGCAAAAGATGGTACGGATAGTTTCTTTTTTATGTCACATAATATTAAAAATCATCAGTTTAGCCCTAATAATAATCACAATGGCATTGAAAAGTATGCGAAAATTTCACAAAGTAAATTTTTATATTCATCATAAGTATAAAAAGTTTTATTGATAATTATCTTTTTTTTTATGCAGCATAAACAGATAGAAAATGATCACAATTATGCCACTGACCTAACAACTTTGAGACAAAAATATGAAGAATCAATTACATCCCTACAAACGAAAACCAAAGAAGTACTTAAACTTAAAAGGCAACGAGCCCATTCATCTAGAAAAATATTGAACCTAACTAAGGAATTAAAAGATACAAAAAAATTGTACAATGAAGCTTACAGTCGTCTTTGCTCATACAAAGGTTTGTATTTCAAGCTGATAAAAATACTATGAACCCAAATTAATCACTTGTTACAAAAAAATATTTACATTTTTTTTTTGGGAAAATTTCATTTGTTTCATAAACATTGTCTTTTTTTTCCCAACACAACTAGTGTGATTTTTCGCGTTAAAGGTCCTATTTATTTATTTTTTATATTATTGAATCAACCTTTTTTTTTTAAAAGTATTTTATTTTGATACAAATGCTCATAACAGATGCAGAATTTAACAAAGTTTAATTTTAAAAAATTGTCTTATAATAAAGTGGAGCAAATTTTTTTAAAACTATCAATTTAAAAAAAAAAAGAATTTTAGTGAGACATTTGTATACAATTCTCACATTAACATTTACAGGAATTCCAGTAGAATTATTCAAAAAACCAGTAAAAGAATACAGCAGTGAGCAAATAAATTTTGCATCGACATTATACTGCTTTGGAGGAAAGCTTTATGAATTTTTAAGGGGGAAAATTCATCTTCCACACCCATCAAGTATTAGACGGTTAGTACTTCACTTACCATCAAGAGTTTTACTGGCTTCTATACTATTATGCTGCACACAAAAATGTTTAAAATTTCCTTCCGAAGTTTGGCTCAGCTAACATTTTTTGCTGCACACAGCCTTTGTGAAATTAGAGGGTATAGTGGGCAGGGTTTATTGTAAGTGAGGCAGGCGAGGCTACAGTAGTAATGGCTTCTGGTCAAACAATATAATAAAGTATGTCTTTACAATAGTAGATAAGTAGCAATATATAATGAAATTTTCTGTATAACTAGAAAAATCATCATTTACGTAAAGTTGTTGTTTTCATGGGAAATGGAAAGTTATTTGACCAATTAAATTTTTTATTTAGTATTACTTTCAACTCTTTAATTACATAGTACTGTACACACTTAACTGTAAATCAATAATTACTATTCCTTTGTGGATCCTTCTAATTTTTGTTAGTTAATAGTTACCAAAAAAACTACTTAACATTGTTTGAACATGGAAAAAATAATATGCTCAATTTCAGACTCATTAAGTTTTAATTCACTACTCTCAAAACACTTTTCCTACCTTTACATATTCCAAACATTTATGCATATAACAATGGTGGTTGAGTTTGGCTCTTCCTTGAGTTCTGTAAGCATCCAAAACTAGACAGTATTATTACTATTATTTAATCTTGATAAATTGTATATTTTACGGTATAGAAAAAAAATGAATAGCATCTCTTATCGACCTCTTTGTTTTATACTTTTGGAAATGGGGTAGGGAGCTTCCTCCTTACATCCCAGGTTGACCATTTGTTGGTCATACCTTAGAGAAATAGGAAGACTTAATTACAATTATTACCAAATGAAAATCTTTCCACTAAAAATAACATAAAATATAGTTCTCTTGCTAGTATTTTTGTCATAAACTAATGAAAAAAAGGGTAATAATTGAGTCAGCCTGCCATATTATTCTGATATTAATTATATCACTTGAGTAATTGTTTGCAATTTGGGGATTTCCCAAGCATCAATCACTTGTTTTTATTTAATCATTTTAAGTCTCACATCGAAATCATTCAACAGCAATTGTTCTGCAATCATACCTTGTATTGGTGATAATATGTGCATTTTATTATTTAACAAATTAATTTACAATAATAAGACTTTCTTTTAATTCTTTTTTAAAAATTAGTCATTAGTAACTTAGGTAGACCTACTATTTACACTGTTATGAATAAAATAGTACTATTATGTTTTTTAAGATGTCTTTTTTCTCAATGATTAAAAAAAAAATTGAAAACAATTTCACAGGCAATGAAAATTGCAATTTTTACATTGATTAGAAAACAGGGGTAAGATTGACTGCAATTGGTGATCATTGTATCATTTGGTTTCATTAACCACAAACCACACTTAACCATTAACCACAAAGTCTCTATCAGTGTACTCTAGTAAGAAAAACTAAATAAACACTCTTTCATTTCTTCACGTCTGGTAATGTTTATGTACATGGATTGTATGCATTTAATGGAGTTTGAAATAAGACAGATTTTTTGGAAACATGGATGATAATTAAATTGTGGAGTAAAGTTGTGGCCATGTTGATTATTTTTAACTTGCTTTAGACTGGTCGCTCACCCCTGTGCTACACCATCAGAAACCTATTAAAAAAAAAGTAATTATGACATTTCTTACTCAGTGCCTATTTTTACCATGTTTTCACAGACACAAAAATTGTCATTACCTCGCTTCTAATAGGCTAGAGAGATAATCTTTTCTATTTTGGAAAGGTTTAATTGAGCTCTAAATTTTAATGAATTTAGAATTTCACTTTTTACCAACATTATTTCTTTATATCTATACATATGCCAGCCTATGTCTATGGTCATTGGTAGAGAACTTTTTAAATAGTGATGTGCTTTCTGAATTATTTATATTCTGTGATCTTAACTATAATTTTTTTTAGGGTTATGCAAGGACTTATTATATGTTTTTTGTCAGAGAAAAAATAGACGATTTGCAGCTATGGCCTATGGCCATCTCTATGGCGACCGCTGTTTGTGTAAAAGTTGCCAGAAAGCAAACACTTGCTTTGAATCCTATGTTAAATTGTCTCCACAACATTGCATTTCAAAAATAAGATTACACTAAAATGTCTATCTACATATATCCTTTGTTTTGTTATGTTGTCCAGATAGGCATATTAATTACATTAGCATTGGGGCAAAATATCGAGGCTAATTGAGTAAGGGGCTGTCCATTATTTATGTCAACCAATTTTTGGCGATTTTTACCTCCCCCCCCCCCTTGTCAACAACTTGTCAAACTTCCAGAGACCCCCCCCTTTAAAATTACGTCAACATTTGATTCCCCCCGCCCCCCCCCCCAAAAAAAGGTGGCTTCCAAAATGTTTATGTGGCAAAATTAGTAGGAATATAGTTAGTTTAATTACAATACTGAATGTTAAGCGAGTGTGTAACACAGGACTACAAACGTTGCTTAATTTTCCTGTTTATTAAGTAATTATATTAAATTTAAAAAAAAGTAACATAGTTGACGTCAACTTTTCTTGACCTCCCCCCTCCTGCTTGTCAACAATAGTCAAAAATGTTCTGACCCCCCTCCCCCCTATCTGGTTGACGTAATTAATGGACAGCCCCTAATTTGAGGCATCAATAATAACGATTAATGTAATATTTCGCTGACAGTAAAGTAACAGGAAAAATTAAAATAAGGGCAATAGAAAGTAAATAATATTTACAAAAATTGAACTAAAGAAACGTAGCTTTTTTAACGATAATTTGATATACCATCGTTATTAAAATTATTAAGTTTTAATTTAATCAAATTAAAAAAAAAAACGATGATACTATCTATACGCTACAGTCGTCTACAAACTATACTATTAATAGTAAGGAAAAGGCCGTCTCTATAGTTTTGTAAAGTACTAATTATTTAGCCCGTCTGAACTTGAAAGTTAAGTATAGACACTCTTCTAAACAAATAGATAGTGATTTTAATGTGGTCTTTTAAAATGCGATATTGCGAAGACTATTTTACAAAGGGTTTTTTTTTTCTTTCTGGCATCATCTACTGCGGTATTAAGAACTCTTCAATCTTGAAAGCGAAATTGATCAATTTTTTCTTCCTCTGCTGCAATTAGTTCCTAATACCAAAATGTCTATGTATTTGTTTGTATCTCGTCTTTGTAATAAAATAACTGAATAACGATTTTTTTCCCGTGATAAATGCATAAAAAGTAAGTTTCACCATTGTCAAAACTTTTTCTTTATTTTCGTTAACTTATCAAACATTACATAGTTTGAAAGATGCATCCGACATGGAGAGTGGGGAGCATAAACTTTACGATGAAGGATGAGGATCGGATTATTAATGAAATGTCGTGTCGCAATATAGATACGTTGACGTTTTCTTCCAAGCTACAAGACGTAATTTTATTATATTATTTGCTCAAACGGTTATATTTATGTAACTAAATCTTGACATCTGTGATTTACGTCTAGTGCACTAGTCTATTGTATAGTGTATTCTATTATTAATTATAGACAGTATATTTTTGTATTCAAAAGACAATCATGATTATATTATTTATGTATTAATGAAATAATTAATAAAGACTTTTAAGCCACTAGCTTACCCATATCTTTCATAAATATTAATAAATATGTGAATCATTTGGGCATTGTACTAGCCATACTACCCCTTTTTTGGCCAAGGCAACAGAAACATATCTTATGAATTAATGGCCCCCTACGGAACTTACTTGCTTTACTTTTTAATATAAAGCACAAGTGAGTAGGCTGCACACTAGGCTGGTCAAATTCATCATTCATGGAATTCAATTTACAAAGCCATCCTGCACCCTCCAAAACCTTTTTTTTTTTTATAGCAATATAGATTAACTAAACATTATTTTAATTTGCTTTTGTCTTCAATTTTGTTCCATTTATCATAATATTATTGACTTAGTCGTTAGGTAAATCAGTGGATATAGTTGCTACAACAGACAAAACTCATTGCGAAATTTGCAAAAGATAATATGAAAGGCTTATGATAGTTAAGGTAACTTAACTAGGTTAATTTTTTATTTTTACTTTAATGAAAAAAAATTGATATCAACAACTTTCAAATACTAGTTTATTGTTTCTTTGTACACAATAATTTTTGATGAAGCAGGAAGAACTTTTATTTAGCAATCATTTACCGGAATATTTATTTCCATCTACTGACCTATGTAAATGAGGGACTTCAAAATTGTCCATAGCTTAATAATGGCTTTCTTCGTGTGTTTTTTTTAATGCAATCTTTAAAGAACACAGCTAAAAATAAAGTTAAGAGATCTCTTCTTTCCAGATTCCTTTCATTAGATCTTAACCTTATATCTTTCACACCTAATCATCAATTCATTTAGATATTTAAAAAAATGGCAATAAAAAAAAACTGTTTCATGCACTTGATAGCTGATTCATTTTAAAATGTGCATCTGAGGACCAGTGAGTCACTCAAAGGCCACAGCTTAGAAATATTTCAATATATTTATACAGCAGTTTAAAAAAAAAAATGTTTATCTTCGATTGATTTTTGCCTTGGTTGGCCCATGCATGAGATTAGCATTCTGGTATTTTTTCATATTATAAAATACTCAAAAGTGAATTAGTAGATTTTAAAGATTTAGTGAACAAAAAATATTTTAAAAAAATAGAAAAAAACAATTGGCTCACTAGCAGCAGCATAGAACTCAACAAAGAGCCATGTTTGGCCACTATTTCATTATGCCTTTTATTGCAAACACTCTCATAAAAATGTATGCCCTAATAGTTTCTACTGTCAAGCAAGGGTAATGGTTGTATGTCATTATGAAACCAGTAGAAACAGTTAACAAGAAGATTTTTTATTCATGTATATAAAAATTGACAAAATTTCTGAAATATTCATTTAAAAAAATCAAATTAAATGTCCACCATGTAATAAAAACACTCTTAATAATGACATTTAGATTTTTTTTTTCACTGGGATATATTTTGTAAGATATAAAGTTTAAGTATATTTTATTTTACTTTGTAAATACCAGTATAATAGCTGTTAAATGTATTTTAATAACGTGATTGATAAAGTTGAAAATATCCACTTAACCTATGTGGTCATATATTTCAGCATTTTATTTTGTACATGGCAAGCACAAAGTCTCTATTACCCCTATCTTTTGGACAATTTCAAAAGCTCCTCTTTGTCAGCAAGGCTTTCCCAAAATGCACAACAGTCATCCATGACATATTTGATAGATTTTCACAGTAAAACACTGCACATAAACCCCTAAAGTGATTACCAATAGCTCTTTCGATCGTGAAAACAGTTTGTTGCTACTTGATGGAACACCTGCATGTTCTTGTGTAGACATGATGTGGAGAGCACTCCTTGAAATACAGAGAGTCTTGTGCTGGTGTACACAGGAACCAAAACGTCATGTCCAAACGAAAGGGGTACACAGACTTTGTGCAAAAACAAGATAAATGTTTCATATATCATGTTCTCAAATTTATTTACTTAATTTACATCTATTTTGTTCTGTTTTTCACATGTATGAAAATTGGAATTGTTAATTTAAACTGTATATAAACAGGCTGGTACATGATATTAATAACTTGGAATTGTTAATTTAAACTGTATTTAAACCGGCTGATACAAGATATTAAAAACTTGGAATCATTAATTTAAACTGTATTTAAACAGGCTGATACATAATATAAAAAAACTTGGAATTGTTAATTTAAACTGTATTTAAACAGGCTGATACATAATATTAAAAACTTTTCAACTTAATAGATCATTATTTCCTACAAATATTAGACGGATAATTTTAAGTTTATTGCTGTTGTTTTCTACCTGGGTCCCCCACAGTCATTTCCAAACTTTTATGAGGGTGTCCTCATTGAAGTAGCAGCTGAATTAAATGTTTAGCCGATTAAAAATCTGCCAAGTAACATTAGTTTATTTCAATGGGTCAGAAAGCAATCTAAATGAATTATAATATCACCAGCACACAAGAAATCCTGAAAAAGTCTCAGAAGCAAAACATTTTTTTTTTAAACTGTAAGACAAATATACATGTTTTAAAAGTGGCTTAAAATGAGTTCAATTTTGTATTTTTGATACATTCTCTTTATGCCAACTAAAAAAAAAATGATTACTATTGATATAGAAAACAAACCAAAAAAAAATTAAACGCTTAAACCATGAAATTAAAAGTAATAACATTGAATCATCCACAGCCTCAGACAGAGTACTCCCAAGCAGTCCACTTTGAAATCTTCTGTGACCAGGCAGTTTAAATCCCCATTAAACAGATCAGTAAGTAATAGTTTTGTGCTGTAGTCAATAACATCTATATTCTATTTGAAGATATGGCTGTCCAGTCAATTTTTATTTAATTTGAACAGACTCGGTTGATATATGTAATTGTTTTTATACTGGTTGTCTTTTCGACATTGGCCAGTGTCTGACATTGGTCATAACATAAATATCTAACATAAGTTATGATATTAATTAAATAATATACATTTTTGTAAATCTGTTGTTTTTTTTCTGTAGGAAACAGAAGCCGGGGCTTGTTCGGAATCTCAGCTTCAGGAGCAAATTGAAGCCCTAAAGAAAACATTACAGAACAAAGAATCTGAAATTCAGGAACTCACCTCAGCGTAATTAAAACTTTTATTAGTTACTAGCTGTTGAATGTAAAATGTTTTCAATTCTCCATACAATTATTTACAGTGTAAAAATATTAGCTTAAACAAAGTTAGAAATGAATTTATTTTTTTCATTCCATGTAGACAGCTATTTTGATAATGGTAATTACTTTAGAGGAGTAGTTTGCTCTAGTTTTAGTTTAATGAAATAAAATTATTTTTCCAGGTGAAGAAAGAAATAGTAATTGTAAATAATTACATTGAGTTTATTTGTTTGGGTATAACATTTTATGTTAGAAATGACCTAAACTATTTCGAGCGATAATAAAAACTCACCTGCTTTATGACACCATGGACATGTCCCCCAATTCACAGACGGGAGGTGATGGATTTTAAAACTCACATTTAGTGCAGGCAAAATTAAAATCTTCTATTACCAGATTTTAAAACTCACATTTAGTGCAGGCAAAATTAAAATCTATTATCAGATTTTAAAACTCACATTTAGTGCAGGCAAAATTAAAATCTATTATCAGATTTTAAAGCTCACATTTAGTGCAGGCAAAATTAAAATCTTCTATTACCAGATTTTAAAACTCACATTTAGTGCAGGCAAAATTAAAATCTTCTATAACTGTTAGATAAAAAAATCACTTGTTAAAACATTGTGTAAGAGCTGACTTCTGACCAAAATATCATACAAAACATGAAAAAAAGTAAAGTTCCCTAACTGGCCATCGGGGCAGATGCAGTGTAGAATTTATCTGTTTCTATAACCTTGACATATAAAGGGATTGTATGGTCAGCACAATGCCCAGCCGCCTTTACTTCCTCAACTTAAGTCAGGTACCATTTAAAGCTTGGTGGACTTGTGGGACGACTTTGAATCAAATTTCACCTATAAAAATTCCCATGGTTCCCACTGAAGATTGAACCCAGGACTCTCAGGCCGACAGTGGAGTATCTACACCATTCATCTATCCGTCCCAATCCACTAAACATTGTTTTGATCTAATTGGTTTATTTTTTTTTTTTATGCAAGAATAGGTGGCTGGTAGAAAATGCTGATTCTCAACTATGCCCTTTACTCTTGACTTTAGTCGTTGTCATATAACACGGCCCCGCTATGTAAGATGAGAGCTACAATACTGTCTGAATATAGGTTTAACTTTGGATCATGAGAAAACTTCTCATTTGTACGTGGACATTATGAGATTATCGTTGTACATGTATTTAAATATTTGTAGAAGTAGCTATCTCGGTATAATTATTTGTATAAGTATTCTTAAAGAATGACGCTTATAATTTTTTTAGTGAAACTCAGGTTGTTTTTTTTATTAGCATCTGATGTCCATAAATCTACCTAGCTTGAATGGTTACCTAACATTAGTTGGGGGAGCAAAGGCGTCTGGTCATTGTGTTAACCATTCAACCCCCCCCCTTCCCCTTGAAAGCAGTGGTGTGTTTACTTAATTTTATTGTGGAAATTTACCAACAATGCTGTGTAATAATTTCAGTCAATGTGTCTTACACATTCAAATAAACCGTTCATACTCTCCCCCCCAGTGGTTACAAAGAAAGTGAACTTCAAGAGCACATTGACAAGTTGCATGAGTACAACGAGATTAAAGACATTGGACAGATGCTTATGGGAAGGATAGGTAGTTATTAATTTATGTTTATCAGTATCTTAAGAATATACATGTGTATACAGATATATATAATAACAGGCTATTAAGTTTGGACTATGTTTGATATTGATTTTTCGTCATATTTCCCGTTTATTTTTTGAAGCATAGCTTAGTATAAAAAAATTTTTATGGCATTTGAAATTATGATTTTGGGTTAAACTTTTACATTTGATCACTCATTATTTACAAGTAAGGGGTCACCAAATTGATTTTTCTTTTAGCACTTTTCATACAGTAAAGTTGCATTTTTATTGCTCTTCATACCAGCTTATTTCTTGAATTTTTTTTGTAATGTTAAGGTATTTTAGAAATCCATGGAGAGAGGGTTTGATGGTTGGCTTTAAAATTATCATTTTTTCATATGTTGTAACTGAGTTGAGTCCATTTATGTTAATTAATTGGATCGTTACACACTTTTAGCGTTTTTCTAACTTTGATTTTATCTTTTAATCCTCAGCTGAAATAGAAGGTTTACAAACTAAAGATTTATACGAAAGATATGGACTCGATCTGAATGCTTGAAAATTTTTTGGTGTTCAGGTTCTTTTGTTAGCAAGTTTTAAAATAAAAGTCAACATCTTGGACCAGTTTTTAACTTTGTAACCAGAGAACATGGCAGAAAATGATGGCGACAATCCTGAACCGCTAACCTGGCACTTTGTGGGTGCCATTAATGAATTAAAGTCGAAATCTTGCAGGAAAATCTACATGGAGAGCGGGCCAGACCTGGCTTTGTTTTATGTGGAGTCTGGCAAATTTTACTTGACCGATGCTTCTTGTCCGCACTACAGTGGGCCTTTGGATCAAGGGGACATTGAAGATATTGGAGGTAGTTATCAGGTGACCTGCCCAATGCACTATTACTCTTTTGATCTGGTCACAGGTGAATCTCCCTCTGGGCTTGTTCTGAAAACATACAAGACTGAGCAGAGACCTGATGGGCTGTATGCCCTGACCCCTGGTCCACTCACGTTAAGTAAGGTAGACTGCTGAACTGCCCATTCACTTAAACTGCATGATAGGGACACTTAATACTGGACTAAATGTATTGTCTTTTTCCATGACCCCTCGGTATAACTAGATTAAACGAAAAGGATGTACTAAATACATAACTGACTATTCTCTCATTTGACCTTCTCTTTGTTTAACCAGATATAAAATACTCTGCTTCTAAATTACTCAATGTATTTCAATGTAATGCTGTTACAAAATTAATGTACATCTCAAACATTCCTGATGTGGTTCATTGAACTAAAAAGAAATTTTTGTTTTCCATCATAGATGTAAATCTTGAAGATTAACATAGGGTCATTTTTTTTAAACACCAGTAATCTAACAATGACAGCTGCAATTATAAGTTAATATCCTAGCTCTTGTCAATACCACAAAAAAGAAAGTTATTTTTTTTTTACATCTGTTATGCATGTCTTTGTAATCAAGATTAGTTTACTAGATGTTTGAATATTTAGTCAGAAACTGAGCATTACTTGTATACTAAATTTTAGAATGAAAAGTAGTTAGGATAAGCGTTATTTTAAAATAGATGGCATGCCGTAAGCTTCTATCTGAAAAATTACTTCAGTTTTGTTTTGTTAATAGTGAATGAAACTTTTTCCCCACAATTGTACACAAGTTTGTTTTTTTTTGTAACTTTTAATTGTTTAAATAATTTGGGCCATTAATTAAAAAAATTAAAACTTTTTCTGCCCATTGACGAGATTATTGTAAGACTCTTCATGCCAAAGTCTGGACGACTGGAGTAGAGTTTGAAAACGAATGCTTTTTGTAAATTTGTAGGTTATATCTAAGTGTGATTTATATATGTCAGGTGTGGGTAAGTTATATATGTCAGGTGTGGGTAAGTGAGGCTGTCAATATACAGCAGCGGTTCTCAAAACTAGAGACCCACTTAAAAAACCCGTTTAGTTTTCTCAACCCGTCTGTAAAGAAAAAAGGGAGAACATTAAGAAAAGACAACATTAATTATGTATATCCTTTTAAGCAATTATTACATTTTTTGGCAGCCCACTTCAAATGAGCTAGAGAACCACTTATACAGATGTTTGTTATAGAAACTGAGGTGTCGTCATTTTGTCTAGAAACTGAGGTTGTCATCATTTTGTCTAAGCCGTTCACATCAATCACTGTGATGGGCGCTAAGTATTCCGAGCATCATAATGCAGCCTGTACATTTATACCTGTACAGTGAACTTAATATTTCTACACAAATGTAGTAGCTTTGGTTACATAATTCTTACTGACTTCCTCATTTCACTTCACATTGTAATCCCTTTTTTTTTTGTTCAGATGGTGGCGTTTGAAGATTTGATTTGAAAAGATATTGAACTTAAAAACTACACTTGTTTACGCCTTAATACAATATGCATATTTGAAATATTATGGTACTTGTGATTAATTTTTTTTTTCCTGTTATTTTCTTTGCATGTTGGTGTGCAATAAAATAAATTAAAATTAATATTATAGTTGTTTTTTTTTGTTAATTGGGTTTAGCAAGACTGGAGAAAAAGTAATTGAACTAGCAAGATTTGTGGTGTGTCTCTTTTTTTTTTACCCAGTCTCCATTAATCCCATTTGTATGTTCTTTCCTCTACTTGAAAGCTATACATTTTGTTACTGTTTAATTTTGCATACAACATTCGAAAATTCGTCTTTTTCTCAGCAACAATTGTGCATTCACTTATAGGCTAGGAGTTGATCCAACCTACACAGAAGAAATTCTTTAAAATGGTTTTAATGCAGAATCTGAAACATATATATTAACAGGTGTCAATGACACTCATGGGAATTTTTTCTACAGCATTGCAAAAATTGCACGTTTTACACATAACTTTCCACTATTCACGTTTCTGTGTCAATAACCTTGGTAAATCTAAAGTAATCCACAGCAAACGTACTTCAGATTATGTTATATAAATATTTAAAATGAAAGGTCAAATAAAGTGTAACCAATATGACCTGCTCAGGCCCGTAGCCAGAGGGGGGCTGAGCCCTCCCCCCCCCCGCGCTTAATTTGAGCTTTTTGACAAAATTTTAATAATAACGGCTATAAAACATCAATCATTTTGTTCAATAAATCAATAACAACAACAACTTAAAAGTTTATATTTTGGCAATCATTCAGGCTATTTTACTTACATATATAGCTCATCTAATTTTTGGGCATAAAAGATTGAATCTTATTGAAGTTCACTTCTGGGTATTTTGGGCAGCATTGGCATTTGGGGCTTCAACAGCCGTGTGTTAGAACAGTCTCTCAACCCTCACACGAATGCTCACCCCATATCGCAGATCAATGTTACGAAAGCGTCTAAGCAATCTTTTCCTGCTTACATTTGAAAAAGACTTAACAGACAATCTGAATGCTGAAACATTTTTAGGTATATTCAGTGCTAAACCACGACTTTTGCAAATTTGAAACGTATTATAATATAAGTTCGCAACCAGTGCCGACTCGAGTGTGGGTGGGGGCAAGGGGGAGCCAATGCCCAGGGGCCCGGCGAGTTTTAGGGACCCGGACTGAGCTGGCCAATCAACTTTTTAAAATATTAATATCAGCACGGGGACCCGTGTCACCCCTGCCAAGTGGCCCGAAATTTCTGTCGATGGGCCTGTTCGCAACCTTGTAATAGTTTTATATATTGGTATCTTCTGAGGACAACTAGCAACTTAAATAAGTTAATAAAATAACATTGACTTCTGACTTCATTTTTATACATATGTATAATAAAATAATAAAGTACAAACTCCGTGATTTCTGATTGATGTTATTTAATTTGCAAATTGACTTTTTAGCTGAATTAATTTTATTTTAAATTGAATAATTGCGACTGCTGTTGTTGATAGATCTATTCTTTGTTTTCAATATTGTATAAGAAATATCACTCAAATAGCTAAGCTATATTCGTGCATCTTTGTCGTTCTTCCTGTGTTGTAAGTTAAACAAACAGTATAATAATATAAATCAGGTATCTATTATGTAACAATTGTGTAGCAGAACAAATGGTCAATATATTTATAACAGGAATCAGAAATCGCTCAGCCTCAATACATTTTTATCATTAATACGCTTTACTATTTAAATTATTTTTAACAAAACTGCAACATGCCATGCATTATTGAAACGTAGTTAAAATTATATATTTCTAATTAATAGCTAAACAATCGGTACTAAAATGCACCATTCCAGATATGGAACTGCTAAAAATTTCTTGGGGAGGGGATCTCACTGAGATCCCCTCCCCAAACCCCTCCTCTCCGTTCGCAAGCTTTCGGCGCTTCGCGCCTCCATTTTCGTCCCCCCCCCCGAACATTTCATCTACCCCACCAGGGGCGGATTTAGGGGGAGGGGCCGGGGGGACATGACCCCCCCCCCCCGCTATCGCAAGTTTAGGTAATACATCATTAAATTATCGAAATATTTTTTGCTCTAAGACCAATTTTCAACAATGAAAACAGTTTTGCCCCCCCCCCGGGTCAAAGATGCCTAGATCCGCCACTGTGCCCCCCCCCCCCAAAAAAAAAGGTTTCTTCGCCCCCGCCCCCCCCCCGAAAATGTCTTCGGCCCCCCCCCCCAACAATCCAATATTCCTGGCTACGGGCCTCGACCTGATTCCATTAGTAGACCTACGTTGTAACCGTATTGACGAAGCATTAGCTTCATAAAAATAATACATACAATACATGGTCCTTGTATGCCATTTTCTGACAATCGACAACAATGTCTGTGTAACCTTCAAAGGTGCTCATGGTCTTTGGTACTTGGCCCATTGCAGTATCCATCAAAAACAATAACAGATGACTTTCCATAGTGCAAGTCAACATAAGCAACATATTGCTTAACAACATCAAGATATGTTCCACCTTCCAGCCACTGAACAACACGGAGTAAGTAACCGCCGTCTACAACATGAATCGAACTGCTTGGTTTCAATGATGGTTCTACATACACCCTTGCAGATTTCTTTACCGAGCTGTGATTTATCAACTTTCCGCATGTAGTTATCTTAGAACAGAGAAGTAGGAAGTGTTGACAGCTCATAGCTGAAATATTTATCCATATCATGTGATCTTTGCATTATGACCAGAAGCCTGTTAAATAGAACTGGGGGATCAACACCTGTCAAAGCTTCCTTGGAAGTTGATGAAGAAGCATTGTTTACATGTGCTAATGTTCTTATTTGAGACTTTCTTTCAAGGACAACATCCTTGAAGTTCTTGCCGCTCATGTTCTGAACAATATCAGCGCCAACTTCTTCAGCATTGTCGCAGTTTATATTATCAGATTCAGATACTGCAATACCTTATGTTTTGCTGTGGAGTCTTGTGTCAGAAGTATCAAATGGATTATGTGACTTCAAGAATTCGAGAACTTTTGTGAGATCGTCATTATCTCTATTGATCCTGGACTGCCCCACTTCCGGATGCTGAACTGCATCATGACAGTAGTCAGTATCAGCAAACTGCGCTAAAGAAGTCCTTACAGCTGCAGTCCTATGAATTGTGGAAGTCCATGTGGTGCGTACACTCTCAGTCACTCCTCTTCCATGAGTTATTCCTCCCTTACCTTTAATGGCCCGCATCATTGCCTGCTCTATGGTAAGGTCAACTGACAGTCCGGCCCAGTGTTTACTTCTACGCTGTGCAAGACGTGATCCTTACATGAGCTGCTTGTGTAGATCTGGATGTGAGTCAGGTAAGTCCAACAAGCACACTTGGCATAATTGTTGTGACGAGATGCTGCGAAGAGATTCACCATTCTCCTGATACTGACAAGATGTAGCTGATAGTTGCCCATTCGTTCTGCCTGCAGCTTTAGGTTAACTGTACGGGACTTACTTGTGAGCTTGTTCTTCAGTTCAATGAAACCATTTTCAACTTGAAGTAAACTGTCTGGAAAAGTAGTGTTTTCATCACAGCCATTTGTCAAAATGCTTTAATACAACTCTTTGAGCTCATCTGCCTCCAAGTCATATTTACCTTCTGACATCATTGCCTCAAGCAAAATGATCGCCAGTGCTGATTCGACCAGAGAATGGGCACGTATTGCACGTGCAAAAGCCTTACCAGATAGAATGTGTTCGACAGTGTTAGGTCCATAAATGCACTCCATAACCTCACTAATTCCAGACCCCTCCATAAGAGTTCCAAGACTTCCTAAGAAACTCATTTGTAGATGAAATGCACCCAACCGACACACTATGTTCAGATTATGAACTTTTGCTATAGCAACTGCTTTCAGCCAAAGGGGTTGATCAAATGTAACAGTTGGTGTGGGAATGCTGATTCTTTCGCTTTCTTTGATGATATATACAAGGGTAGAATATATACAGGAAGCTGAGTTTGGATTGACATCAATGATTGGTAGGCGTATTTCAGATATAACAGCAGGAATGTCGCAAATAGCATGCGAATTAAAACCAGCCCAGCTAGGCCTGATGATCTCATTGCTGCTGTGCAAAAACCAACCCATATGCCAGAGGAAATCCAGTTTGACAGTTGATGACAGTATGCATGATACCTCATGGAAAGGTGAATTAAAAGAAATGACTGTCATTGAATTATCCGGTAATAAAAGAGGATACACTGGAATTTTATTTACTTTAGCAACTTCTGATGATTTCATTAATTGAACCCTTGGTATTGTAGATTTTGCTGAGACTTTTGTTTGTATTACTTTGTATCCCTTCGTTGCTGTTGCTGATGGAGATGATACCCATTGCATGTATTGTTCCTGAACCATCCATGGTCTAAGTTATCAGCGGCATACTGTTTGAAGTAATCAGGAAATAAATTTGGCTGGTCAAAGGTTTTACACATCATGACCGACTGTTTACAACGTCTCACCTCGTCATATGAAATTGACATTCCCAGTGTGTGCAGGAGATTTATTAAATATTTAGAAGCACATATATTGTCTACAGACACACCCAGTGCAAAAGGTATTGGAGCAATAACTCCCCTTGGTTTGACTGCGTGAACCGTACAGTGCCCGATTGATATTATTTATATTATTAGGACTGTGATTTCAGGCTAACAAAATTCTTTTGAATAAATTTATCACTGAAACATTCTCATATTAATGGAAATTGAAAATTAGTATATTGTATTAAATTTCGAATTTGTTGCCAGTAAAAAAAAAAAAAACACATAAGTTAGTTTAAAGTCGCCTTAAGGGCCTTCCGTTGCTAATATCGCCCACCTTAAAATGTCGAATAAAGTTCTCGTGAAACGAACAATTTAGGCAGCCCCTAAATTATTATTAGAGGGGGCCAGACAAAACGCAGGGGGCCCGGCCCCCCGCACATTACGGGCCTGAATTTAGGTATTCAAAACAAGGGTGTCATTAATCCTCAATATGTTAACTAACTAGTTATTACCAAATTATCTCACAAAACGCTTGTAAGACATTAATTCCAAGAACGAAATAATAATATTTATTCAACTCCTGGCCTATTATTCAACAATTATTAAGTATTAGGGTGGTAAATTTTATTAAAAAGAACACTGTATCTGCCACTTGATGTGCTCTGAGCAGTGGCGTAACCAGCAAAAAATGCTGGGAGGGGGGGGGCTCACATATAGAAAAAAGACAGTTTGAGTCTTTTTAGTAACTTTATATAGTAAAATATGTATTGATGAATTGGACTGGGGGGGGGCGCTCAAGCGCCCCCCCCCCCTGGTTGCGCCACTGGCTCTGAGTGCAAATAGTTTGTATACTCTACCTTGGAACACAGCATAATTTAAAAGGAATTTTGACTGGCAAAAAGAAAACTGCCTAACTTAGAGAAAAAACACATGAATATTTCAAATAAAAATAAACTTGATTTTCACCTATTGTCTTTATTTCAAACTTATTTTAAGCAACACCCAGTTAAACCTCAGCCAAACTCAATTTAAAGTATGGTATAGAGAATAACCACAGCCAAACTCATTTTTGATCACTGCAATGACAAAAAATGTCACATCGGTCAATGTTGCACTGCACCCAGTGCTATCAAAACAGTTGTCAAGCACTTTGACCAGCATCTCATTCTAAATCTTGGTTACCAATTTGCTACAAAGATAATTTGTGCAAAGAAAGGATTTGCTTTATTTGCATTTTAATGCTGTTTAAAAAAAAAAGACTTAAATCTTGATACTTAACCAAACCCATTAAACACAGCTGAGAGTTAAGCAGTGCTCTCAGCAGCTATGCAACCTGTAAATGACAGAAATGATCTGAGATGTGCCCTTCATGTAGCTAACCTGTGTGCATCAGATAATTGTTTGGAGACTTAATGTTAAAATTTACACTTGACTACCATTACTGGTAGCTTTTTCTAGACACAATCTGCAGATTGCCCCTTAATTAAATGTAAAATAATGCAAAGCCTGGTCACTTTAATGTTTTAGTGATTACTGGTTGCCCTTTTCAGATGTATTTAGTCCTTGCCTCAAATAAGAATTGCTCTATCAGTGGTCGGCAAAGTGCGGCTCCGGCATTTAGTTTTATTTAGTGTACTACTTATTTAATGTAATAAAAGTTTACTAAACAAGCAGATTTGGCTCCCACAATTTTTTTTTAAATTGTTGAAATTTTCTCATCATCATCATTGCCCGTCACTCCTATCGGGGTATGGGCCACCAACTAAAGTTCTCCAGCGACTTCTATCCTGAGCCGTTCTCTCCAGCTGCTTCCAGCTGAACCCCATCCTGGTGATGTCCGCTTCAAATTCTCGCCTCCAGGTGTTTCTAGGCCGACCTCTCTTTCTTTTTCCTTGAGGATTCCAACTCAATGCTTGCCTAGTGATGTTGCTTGCCGGCTTTCGTAATGTGTGGCCTATCCATCCCCACCTTCTCTTCCTGATCTCCTCTTCTATTGAAGCTTGGCCGGTTCGTTCTAAGAGGCTGGCATTGGTGATGGTGTCAGGCCATGTTGATAAAGGCCTGGACTCTCTTAGTGGTGGTCTTCGTAATTCTCCAGGTCTCAGCCCCATATAATAGGACTGACTTTACATTGGTATTGAACAGGCGAATTTTGGTGTTCAGAGACAGCTCTTTGGAATTCCAAATGTTCTTGAGCTGGATAAAGGCGGCTCTTGCTTTTCCGATCCTTGCTTTGACATCTGCATCTGTTCCACCCTGCTGATCTATGATGCTACCCAGATAAGTAAAGGACTCTACTTCCTCCAGTTTACTTCCGTTTAGGGTCACTGCATTTGTGCTGGTGGAGTTAATTTTCAGGATCTTGGTTTTAGATGTGTGTATGCTAAGGCCGACCTCCTTTGCAGTGGCATTCACAAGATTTGTTTTCTCTTGCATCTGTTGATAGCTATGTGTAAGGAGAGCAAGGTCATCTGCAAAGTCCAGGTCGTCCAGTTGTTTTAGCAAAGTCCATTGGATTCCATTTCTTCTTTCCCTGGTGGATTTCTTCATAATCCAGTCTATAGCCAGTAGGAAAAGGAATGGGGAAAGCAAGCATCCTTGTCTGACTCCTGTTCGTACCTGGAAGCTGTCTGTTAGCTGCCCTCCATGGATAACTCTGCAGGACATACCCTCATATGATTTCTCGATCAGTTTAACTATTTTTAAAGGGACACCATAATGTCGAAGAAGTTTCCAGAGGATTTCTCGATCTACACTGTCGAACGCTTTCTCAAAGTCAATAAAGTTGATGTATAGCGGCGAATTCCACTCCAGGGACTGCTCAACTATGATGCGGAGCGTTGCGATCTGGTCTGTGCATGACCTGTTTTGACGGAAACCTGCCTGTTCGTCTCTCAGCTGTGGGTCGACTGTGTCTTTTATCCTCTCCAAAAGGACTCGGTTGAAGACTTTGCCTGGCACTGATAGCAATGTGATGCCCCTGTAGTTGTTGCAGTCGCTAAGGTCACCTTTTTTGGGAAGCTTGATGAGATATCCTTCCTTCCAGTTTGTTGGTACGTCTTCTTCCTCCCATATCCTTTCAAAGAGTAGGTACAACATCTCCACTGTCGTATTGAGGTCTGCCTTTAGTGCCTCTGCTGGGATGTCATCTGGTCCAGCTGCTTTCCCATTTTTTATCAGAGTGATGGCTTTTCTGATCTCCTTTTTGGTTGGCTTGTCACAGTTGATTGGCAGATCTGCTATGGCTGGTTCAATGACAGGGGGGTTCAGTGGTGCTGGTCTGTTCAGGAGTTCCTCAAAGTGCTCAGCCCATCTATTCAACTGCTGATCTAATTCATTTATAGCTTTCCCTTGCTTGTCTTTGACAGGTATTTCTGGTTTGTTGGTCTTCCCTGAAAGTCTCTTTGTTATGTCATATAACATTTTCATGTTTCCACTGTAAGCTGCCTGTTCTGCTTCAGCTGCCAATCCATCCACATAGTCTTTCTTGTCCTTCCTAACATTTCTTTTCACTTTGTTGTGTGCTTCCGTGTGTTCATCTTGAGCTTTGCCTTTAGCTGATCTAGTTTTACTGTTGTTGACTGTTGCTTTCTTCTTCCTCCTGTCCTCTATCTTATTCAGGGTATCAGTTGTGATCCACGCTTTTTGATGATGTTTCATTGGCCCCAGTACCTCTTGGCATGCTGATCTTAATGACTCTTTCACTTTCTGCCACTCATTTGATACACTGTACTCCTCTTCCACCAGTTCATGGAGCACTTCATATTTGTTCTTCAGCACCAAGTTGAACTGTTCTTTTATCTTAGGATCTTTCAGAAGGTTAATGTTGTACTTTACTCTTCTGTCTGCCGTGCTTGTCTCATATCTCTTCAGCTTCAGTTTCAATTTCGCTACAACCAGATGGTGATCAGACGCTACATCCGCCCCTCTTCTCACTTTTACATCTTGTAGGGATCTTCTGAATTTCCTGTTAATGCAAAAATGGTCTATCTGATTCTCTGTCACTTTATCCGGGGATATCCATGTATTCTTGTGGATTCTTTTATGGGGAAATATGCTCCCTCCAATGACCATGTTATTGAGTGCACACAGGTCTGCAAATCTCTCCCCATTCTCGTTCATCGTTCCCAGAGCATGTGTGCCCATGACTTGTTCATAACCTGTGTTTTCGGACCCAATCTTTGCATTGAAATCTCCCATTAGGATGGTTACATCTTTTCCAGGGAAGGTCTCAAGTATCTTCTGTATTCTGCTGTAGAACTGGTCTTTGTCGTCTTCATCACTGTCGTTTGTTGGTGCATAACACTGGACTATATTAGTTTTTGAAATTTTCTATTTGGCTGATAAGTTTGCCGACCACTGCTCTATCAGAAGTGCTGGTCATATTAAAAAGGTTATATTTCTATTAGCAAACAACTGAAGGTTTTAGTTCCAAAGCTGCTTATTGCTTTGTAAATTTTGACAGGGAAAAAAATTATTTTTTTTATTCTATTAGTAGTAAATAAAATGCCCCAGAATGGATAAGGTGCTTATCCCTTGTCCTAAAAATCATTAATGGAATGGTCTTTAGAGTGAACTTCTTTCATATCTGACATAGCCCATAGTGCAGTGGCCATGGATACAGGTTGACATCTGCACACTCCAATGGTTGAACCCACAAACACAGCATGCAGATCTGGTTCACTACATAATCACCAACCAATAAAATGTTAAAAAGTCACGTCAAAAATTTGGTGCCATTTCCAGTGTATGTATTAACCCATTATATAGACTATCAGTCTAAACAGTTAAAATACTTCTCAGCCTTGAATGAATTCCTTTGTAACATGAACTTTGAATCTAGTAATTTTAAAACAGAAATGGATTGCTTGCCATTTTACTAACCAGCATTAATTTAAATACCTACATTCCTGAAATAAATACTACTAATTTCTTAATTTAAATTGGCCAACTCATTCACCCTTTATATAAAAAATAAAAACTTTTTTGATACAATATTTATTTTGTAGTAATGCCTCAAATCAAAAGGAAACAAATAGGCCTTCACTTAACTGACATGTAAAAAAAAAAAATAATGAACCATTAAAAGACCAATTTCATTTTTTTCTATCCATCATGTCAAATATTTCATAAATTATCTTGCGAAACTAACCCATTCCAATTGAGCAAACCAACCATAGCAATGAAGGTTCTATTGCTACCAACTTGCTGCCTTTTAAAATAAAATACTAAATTTTTAAAAACAATAAAAATTTAATTTCAAGAGCAAAATGTGGTGATATTTAAAAAAACTTAATGCATTTAAACAACAAGTTTTGAAAATGGTGTAAACACCTTTAATTGATAGAAGAATCAAAAAGGAAAAATAAAGAAAAATATCACCAAGGTGACTGGAAAAACAATAAACTAAAAATGAGTGAAATTATTGGAAGATAAAAAAAAATTTCAAGTGATAAAAAGATCAAATATAAATATACTTTTATGTATAAGTATGTAAATAAATTTATGACATGCTAATCTGTACTCCAGGTCAATTTAAACTTAAGCCAAACATTTCTAACAGAGGCATATACTGACAATTTTTTTGTTGTGTCCAAGAGAAATGTTTTTAAATTAAAAGTGTTTTTATTTTTATATTGATTCTTAAAATAGTTCAAAATTGGCCCCATCAATAAAAAAAGTTCATATTATCAAATCAAGGCTTTCTTTAAAAACAGTTTAGATGAAATTCCATTAATCTTGGGGAAAACTAAAACAAGCAAACAAAATGTTTTAAAATGTGTACATAATAATGTGTAAACATCTATACTACACACAACTTCCTTCATTAAAACAACTATACAATAGTACAAGATAAATGCCAAAAAAAAAAAAAAATAATACCAACAAAATTTCCTTCAAAATCCTATACAACTGTCAAATTGTTATAATCATGCCATAAGTTTTTCAGTACTTAAAAGATCATCATCCGATGTAATTATTACCTTTTTTATTTTTAAAATCTTGTAATTTAGTTTATAATGATTTATCACATTTGTGTTTTCAATATGGCTGACTTGAGACTTTTCAATATTTTAATATGCGTTAATATCAAACACTATGAAATGCACGATGAAAAATTTTTAAGACCAACTAAATATACTGTCTTTATTTCTTGGGAGTGGCAGCTTTCTTTGTTTTAGCCTTGGACTTGGCTTTTTTGACACCAGCTGAGAAGAGAAAAATTTTTTTACAATTATTCTTGGTGGAGCAATGCCACGCAGCTAAATATAACTGGAGTGAGCCATATCTTCATAAATTTTCACTTGCATAATCAACATTTTCACATCTAAGATATCTTTAGACTACCCACACAAAAATGTCATCAAAATTAGCGAATGTAACTATTTTCGATGTATAAAAAATCTGGTCACATGTTATAAAACTACAATCATGTCCAATTTCATTTAGTAAAAAGAAAAGTTCCCTTTCCCTTAACCCCTAATGGAGACAGAAGGAGGATGAAGTGTATCCCTTTTTATAATTTAACCTATATAGAAGGGGGGGTGAGGTGAAGAGCAAAACCCCCCCCCTCCTTCACCCCCAAAATAAAAAGTGGGGCCCATATAAAACGGGGGGGGGACGGGGGGTCTAACAACAGCACCAAAAAACCTGAGGGTCCCAATGAAGTTCGAAACCGGAACCCTCAGTCGACAGTCGAGCGCTCTACACTGCACGACCACCCGTCCCCTCCAATTTCATTTAGCTGAGACAAAATTAATTTCTTACTGAAGTAGATTGCGCTCATTTTGTTTTAATCAAAATATAAAATTAGCCCATATTTTATCAAGCTGTATAAACAAATGTATACATTTGAAGCTCAGTGGGAGTTAGACAAGGGCAAAAAATGCTGCCACATAAAAAAGTAGCTGATCTTTTTTCCTTTGTGGTTTTGGGTTTTTTGAGTACTCCAGTTATAAAATGAGCTCAGTGGAACAATGCACATAAACAATATCAATAAGTTTTTTTAACAGTACATAAATACAATTTGCTGATATAAAATTTAAAGAGCTGTTACCTGCTTTCTTGGTTTTCTTTTCTGCTGGCTTCTTGGGTGTCTTTTTGGCTGGTGCTAAAAGAAAGAAAAAAAATAGTATAAATTTAGTCCCAGTATTTGAGAGTTATTTAATATACCAATCAATGCTGCAGTTACCTCCCACTAAGTAAAGAGATTTGTATTATTTGAGTTATCAAAATTACAGCAACATAGACCAAAAATTAAAATTTCCCTAATAATATGTCACCATTCAAAATAAAACCATGCTCTAATTTTTTTTGTAGTTAATTTCAAATAAAGTGTTTGTTGTAGTAGGATAGATAAGGTCAACAACAATTTTTTAAAAAAATCACTTATTATAGTGCAAATTAGTGCCCCCCCCCCCAAAGTATTAAATGTCACACTACTGCCACTTGACCCAAAATGAATAATTTAATAGAAATACTAAATATTAAAAAATGACCAGATTTTATACAATTTAAAATAAATTGTTATTAAAAGTACTTTTCAAATGCAGACTTTTCTATGATTTCATTTCAGACCACAAAATGGTTTTAAAATTTCACAGATGTATTAATAGATTGCTCTGTAAACAGCAATAATCATTTTAGCACCAATTTTTAAAAAATCTAATGAGTGCCAATGTAACAAGTGAGACTGATTCATTTTTGTAAAACTAAGTCCCAGCAGTGGTAAATAAACAGTGAAATTTTCCCCCTTTTGCTACACTCATGTTTCTTAGCTAAAAATAAACAGAGGAGCCGAATTCAGAGATTTAGTCATGAAAAGTACCTTAAATAGCTGATAGTGGAATTGGATAAGAATTTATTAAAATACACAATTGCTTCCGACTTACTAGTTGTACCTTAAATCTTAAGGAAAGTTGTAAAATATATTATTTATATCCTACACTAAAATAAAGCATGTCAGTAACTAAGGGTGAGTATTTTTTACAAACACAATTCCGGTGTCATACATATAAATATGCTAAAGCTTTGAATATTTTAATATATACCAAGAAGCAAACTAAAAAGTTGAAAGGGAGAAAAAAAAAATCACCTTTAGCTACAGCTTCTGAATCACCGCCAGCAGCTCCAGCTTTCTTTCCTCGACCTTTAGTTGCTGCCATTGTGAGCTTTAAATATGATAAAACAGACTGGATTATTTACCTGCAACAATGATAAAATGCAAAAATTAAAAAAAAAAAAGCCCTTTAGTATAGCCTTAAGGCCTCATCAACAAAATCACTAAAAGCGCACTACTCACGCATTCAAAGGGATGCGGTGACAGTGTGGTAGCTTGCTTAGCTGCTAATCTTAAGTTTCTTAGTAAAGCACCATGACTATGAGTATGACCTATGTCCCCAAGTCCACCCAGGTTAATGGGTAAGCTGATATTTTGTTTGGGAAAGTAATTAACACATAGACTAGGAGTGAAATAGATTAACCCAACTTCTCATGGCCAAAATGATTTCTATAGGCAATATAAGGATAATTAGGTTAGGCCTAGTTGAATGTAAATAAGGACTAAAAAAAAAAAGAAGCTTATGATTTGTTTCATTGACTTTAGGGTTAGATGCTGAGTAGATAAGAAATAGTCACTCTAGACCAGGGGTCGGCTAACTTAAATGTGTTGCAGGCCACATTGGGCTTGTAAGAGCAGATGCATGAATATGAAATGTTAACACGATAACAAACTTTTTAAAAAGCTTAATGTGCTCTTCTCTATAAACCAATAAAATAGCCATAGCAACAAGAAAAAATATCCCAGAATAACTTTTAAATTATAGAAAATACATGCATGCCAATCCTATGACTACAGACCATGGCAGGTTAAGCCCTTTGTCTAATGTATTAAGGCCAAATCAAGCTACAATTATAATTTGAAAGAGAATAGAGTTTTATAATTATTTATTGTGCTATGTAATTTATTTTACAAAAACATTACGATGGCAGCCAAATGCTATTAATAAATAAGTATTAAACTAATTAAGGCTAATTAGACTAAGTGTTAATTTTAGTCAATCAAGGCCTACCACCCTCTCTCTAAACAAACCTGCAATTTTAAGATCGATTAGGCATTACTATTAGTAATTAGCATGAGTATGTCACAGCTTTTAAATAATAGTGTCTACAGTAAGTGATGATTCGATGTATTTCGCATCGAATATTACTAGTAGTAAAATTATAACAAACCAGACAGAGGCCCAAGAGTACTGAGATATTGCCTGTTTACAAACAAAATGGTTGGAAAGTGGTCAAAAGAGTTTCAACAGTTTACAGTCACGTCCCTCGAATAATTATAAAAACCGTATCCACAAATATTTTATAAAGCGTACACTTTTTCAATAGCATACATAATTAGACATCATCAGTCAAATTAGATATATACTCGCCAAATATTGAAACACAAATTTTTAAGAGATTGCCGCGTTGGAAGATGGCCGACCAATTTTTTTAAGCGGCAAGTGGGTAAATAATGAAATTATCTGACTATGCTATCGTATTCGTAACTACGAAAAAATTTGGCAGGTGCTAATCACATATGTCTTAATGACTATAAAAAAAATCCTGAACATATAGCGTAAATGAAGAAAAAAAGTTAAAAGGAAAAATATTCATAAAATAAGTACCGTATTTTACGTATTCTGTCTTCTTTGCTGTAATGGTGAAAAGACGCCAACAGTAACAGCAAGAAGGATAGAAAGTGGGTCGTATTATCCAAATCAACCAATGAACGCCTTGTATTCTACCAAAACACATAACTGGCGAATCACAATTTTACTTGCAATATGCCATCACAAGAGCTCGCGCCAAGACCGTATGTTTTTATTGGTAGAGTTCACTTTATCTCTAAATTTAGTTGAAAACGGGTCAAACAAGGGAAGAAACTCGGTAAATTTTGGCGCAATATTGGTAAGTCGAAGCCCTCAGGCGGCCCTCATTCAACTTTGACCAAGTTTTTTAATTGCCATTCTAGTTCTTGTTGGCTTTGTGATTTGTGAAGGCGTATTAAACTAAAAACTTATTCAGTCTGCCTTTTCAACTGTAAAAGGTTAAAAATTTGAACTCGCCCAAGAGTTGAAGATGTTTTATTGTTTCACATGCATTATAAAAAGGTCTACTTGCATTAATCATGACTGATTGTTAATGTTTCTGGTGACATCGGCATATATGATTACATTGCATTGACTCGTAAAGCTCTACAAAAGAATAATAAAATATTTCCATTATAGTTAATGAATTTATTTTGAGCTGGAAAATGTAACGCAAATTCTGACCTCTCTATACGCCTGTTTACAGTACCTCAGTTGAGTTTACACGCGATATATTGAGCCGTATTAACTGCAATGCTGCTCTTGTGCCCCCCCCCCCTCCTACGAAAATCTATTCAAGGAATAAAACACACATAGGCCTAACTGTGTTCAATAAACACGAGCCCCTGTTTTTGTGTAAGTTGTGGCCTTTAGGGACATATTGCATGTGTTATTTGAGGGGCTCAGCGCGGGGGGGAGGTCAAGCACACGTGTTTACTTTTTGTACTGGCCAGACAACAAACAAAATATCTCGGGAAAAATATCCGGCATGCAGGTGCGGCGGTGCCGAACCTAAGGATTTGGGGGCCCGGGGGGGCTTGGCCTCTTTGGGGGCCTCATGCTTTTTGACATTTGATATGATATGAGATAATGCACTTAATATTTAATGTAAAAAAATGTTCTGGGAGCCCCCAATCAATGTGGGGCCCGGGGGAACTTTTTGAATTTGGAACCCCCCCCCACCCTAGGTACGCGGACTTGTCCACTGCCATTGTGATCTAATCTTGTATTTTACGATGGCAACGACTTGTCCCAGGGCGGAAGTGGGGGGACCGTGCAAGTACCATACGGCATATGCGATCTGATGGTTGATGGTTTACAGGGCATATCTGAGCTTAGGCAATATATTCAGTTATCAACACATTCACAAGGAAAATAGCTCACTGGTGTCCGCAAAATATAATACATTCTGCGTTGGTGGCCCCTAATCTCATATTTATCGGTCTCTTGAGATGCATGCAATTTAAGATACATTGCTTGGGTTCCCCCCCCCCCCTTCCGTCTGTATTAAATCTGATGTTTCATGTCAAATCTAGTAATGGTCTTTGAGGGCAACCACTCAAGGCCCCTACAAGTCTACCCTTTCCCCCTCAAACTATGCTCCCACCCAGGGCTCGATTTACCGCCGGGGATATCCCCGGGCACTGAGACCTGTCATCCCCGGCTCTGCTTTAGCTAATATATCACAGCCGGGGATGATACCATAGACATTTATCCCCGGCTCTGCAAACATTTGTGTTCATCCCCGGCACTGGTTTTTTTTCTTAAATAGAGCACTGCTCCCACCTCCGGCGGCGGAACGAAATATTTTAAGGGGGGGGGGAGGGCAAGCCAAAATTCAAGGGGGGGGGGGCGCCGCCCCCTTGAAAATTTAAGGGGGGGGGCAAGACAAAATATGACCGAAAGATAAATTGTACCCCTTAAATTCATTAATAGAATATAGTAATTCTGTAGCAAGTATTTAATCGATATTATTAAAAAATAATATATTAAAAAAAATAAAAATGAACATTGAGCACTTCTGTCGTCAACTGATTCGTAATGTCAGTTTGTTTACAAATTTAATAGTGAAATTAGATCAGAAAATTACTGATAATTATCATGAATAATGATGAACATAAAACTGAAACCGGAAACTCAATAAACAAAAAGTAATTTATGAAAAGATAATAAATAATTGTATTTTCTTTAAAAATTACATTTGCCGCCATTCGGTAGATGGCAATACTTCTCTACACTTATAAGACGCATTTGCTGTCTGTCTGTCTGTTCCCTTAAAACTCAAGATCCAGACAACCAAATAACGTGAAATTTGGTACACATACACACAATTACACGGGGAAGGTTCTTAAACAGGGTTTGTTCCATCTCAATGGGTACTTTAATTGTAATTAATTATTTTGGATATCAAAGACATGAAAATTGGCAAACTTTTACCCCGATTTCAGGTTTTACGAGCTTCTCTCCCACATAGCTAACTTACTATAAATATGATCGGTACGGGGAACCAAATATCACATTACTTACTACATTATTACATTCCATTCCTTCATCCATAAGAATTGTCATCTTTTGCTACAGTCATGCCTAAGAGAGAGAGAGAGAGAGAGAGAGAGAGAGAGAGAGAGGGAGGGAGGGAGAGAGGGAGGGAGGGAGGGAAAGAGGGAGGGGGAAAGAGAGAGAGAGAGAGAGAGAGAGAGAGAGAGAGAGAGGGACTGCCAAAAATGTAGTGTATCACATTGCTTTAAGATAAATGTACCCTTTTATTGCATGCAAATAAACCCTTTTTTTCGCGTCTTTTTTAAAAATCTTAATTAAACGTCAAATTACGCTTCTTAAATAAACAGAAAACATTAAACCCGGGCCAAGCCGGATACTTGCAACTAGTTTTAATATATGCCACAACAACTCTCAATAATGTGATTACTGTAAAATGTAAATTAATTATAATTTCTTTCAAATATTACATTTAAGAAATAAATCAAATGAATTATGAAAATGATACATATAAACTAAATGAATTACAGAGTTAAAAAATAAAATTTTAGGGGGGGGGCAGACTGGAAATTCAAGGGGGGGGGCGCCGCCACCCCTTAACAGTTTTAGCGGGGGGGGCCACTGCCCCCCCTGCTCCGCCGCCAGTGGCTCCCACCTACCCCCTTTGCGAGGTTGTGGTAAAATAACGGCACTCGACCCCTAATAACACATAGGCGTCAATTTCGGAGTTACAGAACAGCAGACACTTTAAATAAGGTCTGACGCATGCGTGTCTATGGTCGGCAGCAATACAAAATGGCGGAGGCAGATACACAGGTGATTGGAAATTCAGAATTGTTTGACCCTGCTGACTGGAAGGCAGTGTCCTTAACTCATGTTGAGTATCCCAAAGGTATAACATAATTACATTTGAAATGCACAAATCAAACGAAAATTATTTTTTAGAAACTTAAGCTGAATATGAATTAAACTGGTTTACCGACACGAAGTTTTGATTTTGTAAACACCTGTGCTTGTGATTAGAATCTCATTTATTCAGTTATTATCCGATATTGGCGATATACATACATATTCATGGAATAAAACTCTGTCGTTGATATCCTTTTATTGCGTCACGAACCTTATCAAAACCCATTCCCTAAATGGCATGAGCCTAATGTGTCTAGAAAAAATTAAACATGAAATAATAGTCTATTTCAAATAGAGTTGATGTTTCTGTAGCCATGGCTATTCTGTGACCACTAGGGGATTGTGTGGCTAGTACAGCATCCAACCGCCTTTACTATCCTCAACAAATATAAGCTTACTTATTTGTAAGCTGGGTGGACTTGGGGACATCAATGGGATCCGAGAATAGTTCAGGTCCAGGGCTTGTTACCTTCTGGGTTAGCAGTGGAGCTCTCCACTTCATTGCCAATTGCCACCATGAGGCATGACCATGTCCTTCATATACTTAAATTGATCCACTTGTAATATTTTGCTTTACACACATGTAAGCAATACTTTTATATTAACGTTTCTTTATATTATTTTTTTATATTAAAAAAAAATTGTAATAAGAAAATTATGAGATATAAAAGTATGAGATGGATTCTTTATTAAAAAAAAACAAACTGCTCTTCTAAGACAGCATTATTTTATATGAAAAAAAAGCCCTTAAGAAATATTTGTTAATGTTTACATTAGATCATTTATTTAAAAAAAGATATACATCTTTTCAACAGGCGATTTGTTGGGATTTGTATTAGCATGGTTCAGCCTGCTGCCATTTATTCTGATTGTCAGCTTCATAACTATGATACTTCTACGTAGAGATTTACACACGGTAAGTTTATCAGTATTTTTTAAAAGTGACGTAAGGTAGTATGTTAGTGTATATTCACAATGGTCTTTATTTTCAATGTGTTAAGCTAGTCTTATGACCTAATACATTGTTGGCCGTACGCCATTCTTTGTTGAGTACATTATAGTTAAGTAGTTAGTTTTGTCCTTTTGTTTGATAAATTTAGTTAAATTAAATTTTGAATTATTTTGTAATTGTTGGTTTTATTAATTTCTTTTTTTAGGCAGCATTTTTTGCAGGTTTACTTATCAATGAAGTTATCAATATTATCATAAAGCATATTTTTCAAGAACCTAGGCCAGTAAGAGGTAAAATATCTTTATATATTACAGACATAATGAATACATCTCCAATTGAAATTCAAGCGTTAAATTAAGTTTGAATTGTTTAGAATTATTCTACTCTATAAGATAAATAACTTTATTAAAAACCATCATATTTGAGTATAACCGATAACTTGTTTCTTCATTGTAGGCCGCCAGAATTTATATACAGAATATGGCATGCCATCTAGTCATACACAATTCATGTGGTTCTTTTCATCTTATTTTGCTTTGTTTCTTTTGTTAAGGTAAGGGGTACTTTTTAAAAGTCAAGTTTTAAAATTTTCACTCACGATTTTTTTCATCCAGTGAATGTTTTTTTTCTTTACATTAACTTCATATGTGTAATAGGCAGCGCTCGATTTAAGAAAAAACCAGTGCCGGGGATGAAAAAAAATATTTGCAGAGCCGGGATAAATGTCTATGATTTCATCCCCGGCTGGGATATATTAGATAAAGCAGTGCCAGGGATGACAGGTCTCAGTGCCGGGGATATCCCCGGCAGTAAATTGAGCCCTGGTAATAGGTATTGGTATTTAGCAAACGTAAATGTTTGCTTGTGTAATTATTAATTATTATCATTATTAACCTTTTCATTCCGGATGCGGATTTTTGACAACAATCGCGATAAGGCCCGAACTACGGATGCAGATTTTTGACAACATTTCACTTCAGCGATAAATTTCTATACCTTATGTTTAATGTATCGCGTTGTAACCTATATATTCTTGTAGAGAAATCATTTCTACACAAATTCATTAATGGTTTTTCATCATTTTCTAGACAGTTCTTTTTTTATTACGTTTTTAGTGGGAAGGGGGTAAAAATGACACGCTTTCTCCGATCGAAAAGTCGGCTGAAATGGCCGCTTTTGATGTCCAGTTTAAGCCGGCATTCTAGCGTAAGATTACACACGTGTGGTATCAATGTAAAGGTCAGCCTTCCCTCTATTTGAATATCTAGGTCATTTGCGTAACTTTTCCATTATGTAATAACAGGGAGGCAGAAACCAGACCCCCTGTGTAAGGAATTTCTTTGTCTCAAGCTCGCTGGTGGTAAAAATTGCATAACAGGTTCACCGCGCATGCGCAGTACTATTGTTAGCCTTAGACACAGAACACAGCGTGTTGCTTCAAAATCAAACACATTTTACAAATTATTTAACATTTACGTTTAAAAATGATTTTTTTTTACAATAAACAGTATAAAAACTGATTATAATGAATTATTTCTAGTAGATTTACGGCGATTCAGTTATTTTCGATAAACATCGGCAGATTTATGACATCACTAAAATCCCCCCCCCCCCTCCTCCGAGATGAGGCCATAGGCGTGTTTAACGTCTTAAAATTACTATTACAATTTCTTTATATTAACTTGCTATAGACTTAAAATACATTAAAGAGAATATATGAAATATAAAATCACCACTTCCAATTGCAGTTTGTTTGTTTTTGTTTTGTGAATGTGCTATATTTCTGTTATTAATGGATGCATGTTTTTGTGAGACTTAGTCTTAGTATTTCAATATGGATTACATTATTTATGATGACGTTATAAGAACGTGTGAGTAGCTACATTTTCCATTTTAAAACATTGTTTGTGTCCTTATTTTGTTTAGTTTTAGTACTATAACTTAAATCACTTATTTTTTCTAAATCACTATGATTTTATTGAGATATATAATTTGTGTCCAGACCGTTTTATGGTCCAATATGGTGACCGATTTCTAAAGTTCGTTATTATATTAATTTTGGAAAAAAAATTAAGAAAGTATAGCCGATAGGAAGAGAAATGAACAATTATTATTATAAAGCTTAAATTCGGAAATATTAGTTATAATTAGTTTGTTGTTTTTTCGTTTGTAATGTGTAAGGTTTGAAAGTTGCATAACCAATTGGAAGGAATAAATTATAATGAATGTATATACTTTTATCATCTTTACTATAAAGTCAACATACATAAAATATATATCATAAGAAAGATTGTTTAATTTCCGATATGTTGATATATAGATCATACTATTTAAGATTGTAGTTGATAAATAGATGCACAATAAATAAAGTCTATATAAACAGCAACAGCAGCCCACACTCAGGTCCTCCATTAAAAATAGTGATTATTTTCAATTCATAACAACTTTATCAAATCTTGATCAATTTTAGTAATTCTTACACTGTTGTAAAGGAAATTGAATGATGTTTATTTTATCTCGATATACCTATAGGCTATTTTTATAATCTCCAGTTAAAATTTTCAGTTGAAAATAGGGTTTAAAAAATCAAAATTGAAAAAAAAATTGTCATACTTTTCTGAATAATAACTTTTTAAATATCAATTGTATAACTTTAATTCTTTCACAGAATGAAAGATAATTCATTTCTTTGTAATAAAATGTATACTTTTAAAGAACTATCTCTATTACTTTAAAAGTTACATGCGTTTTTGTGCACCCACCCGTTTTTTCCCAAAACTTTTTGCTCAAGCCCAAAAACCCTCAGTAATTGCAGGGTACCTCTAGTTTTTCCCCTAAGGAACCAATGGGTTAAGATGGCTAAGTTTTAGAAAATTACAGGGATAATGCACAGAATTCTTTCTTAAACTCTATTGCTCAATTGTTTGGAATAGTAAATTTACATGCAGAAATTGCTCACTTCAGACTTCGCTAAGATTCTTTTTTTTTATTCATTCACATTTCAGGTTGTACAAAAATCATTCACTTATAGATGATATGTGGAAATATGTTTGTGCTGGTGTGGGTGTTTTATGTGCAATCATTGTCTCTTGGAGCAGGTAGGTTTTTTTTATTCTCCGAAATTTTAAATCTGATTGTTTCTTGATGGAATAATAGCCCTTAATAGCTCAATGAGTGTTTGGAGGCTGTATTGCATAAAATCATATTTTCTGGTTTAAAGCTCTTAGCTTTACTTGTAAGATATTTGTTGCCAGGTGTGGTGTTGAATTTTCTTTTTATTTTGTGACAAGTTTCTTGGTTAGTATTCATTTGTACGCTAGCCGAGCAGCCTGCACCACAGGCTAAATCAGTAATAACAAAATAGATTGAAACAAAAGTAATGAAGGCTGAAGTCGTTAAATTGAAATCAATAATCTTCAAAAAGGAAGTAAAGGCGGCTGGGCATTATGCTAACCACACAATCCCTTAATATGAATTCTACACTTTATCTGCTCTGATGGCCTATAAGGCTAAGGGAACTTTACTTTTACAATATCCTCTAGAGAAGAATTCTATGGTTACATTGAAACCAACGTTTATACTGTCCTCTGAACCACTTCTTTAAAAAATTTTAAATAAACGTGGTGGCTTCAATTCGTAATTAAAATTGTTCATATGATTTTTAGGCGTGTAGAATTTCAGTGTAAAGAATCTAATGTTATTTTTGTTAAAAGTGTTTGCTGTCAGTTGCCTAAGGTCTAGAATATTGCTTTTTTTTTATTAAACCCTTGATTACTTTTAGGCACTATTTTACATATGAGTTCATGGGATGAACTGATATAGTCGTAAAATGAGAAAAATCCAGTTTCTTCTCCCTAAGTTGGAACCTTTTCCTAGTTTTCTTCACAATAAATAAAAATGAACTGATATTGGACCATGCTTGAAGAAGTTTTTAAATGTGAAACTATGAAATGTATAGCATTACATCATGTTAAAAATTCACTTTTCTCCATTGTAGTATTTTGTGACTGTGGACTCCTCATAGAATGATCAACACTTAACCATTTTGTATTAAAGACAAAATAATGTTTTTATTCTTGCAGTAGATAAGAATTTTTGTTATTGCTACCTTAATGGTTATTTTTAGCTCCGCTTTTCAGTTTTATTGAAACTTTAAATCTGTATTGAAACAACATTACAGTAACATGTTTTACGTTTACTCTATATAAGTTTAATTTCATAGTTAAAGCATATTTAAAGAAATCATATAAAAAATTATTTTTTTTTTACTCTCTCTGAAAACCAACAGAATTTATTTAGGTTACCATACAATGAGTCAAGTTCTAGTTGGATCCTTTGTGGGGATTGTTCTAGGCACACTTTGGTTCATCAATGTGCACATTTTACTGACACCACTTTTCCCTTTATTAGCTAGCAGGTAATTGTTAATTCTACTTTCTTAAATATTACACGCTATTTTTTTTTGTTCTTCACATTCAAATAAATTTGATTTTTTAATTTTATTTTCTCTGCTTTTAAACTAAGATTTTTTTTTTATTATTATTTAAGCCTTATAGGAGAGTTCTTTATGCTGAGAGATTCCACTTTAATACCACATGTTTTGTGGTTTGAGTACACTTGCTCAAGGAACGAAGCACGGTAAACTGAATTTTTTCATATTTTCTTTGAATAATTATATCTATTCTTTCCATTTTTATTTTTTTTTCATCAAGATTGATTTTTGTTTGGTTTGTGTGTTTTTTTTTAAATTTAAAAATGTTGTGTTCAAGCCCTAAATTGGTGCTCATTTTTTTTTCTTCTTTCATTTTTTTATTTTTAGGAGCCGCCAAAGAAAAATGTCTTCAAGAAAATCACAATGATGGTACGCCACATGGAGGTGAAGACAGTATTCCCCTCAGTAAATCATTTTTTTAAAATTCAAAGCTTAAAGAAAAAAAAAGTGACATCTTCAACACTTCTTTGACTGTGATAAAAGCATTCATCATAACCTTTGTAATCAACACCTAAAGCTGCTGTACAACGTGTGAGATGTGTCATGTTAACTGAATAAATCTGTGTAGCACATAATTGTGTTATTTTATTTGTAAGTTTTGAGCTAGACTCAAGCCTGTGGACCCTTCTCCATTAAAATAATTTTTTTAGAGCTAATTTCTTTATTAGCTGTGATGAAAAATAGAAAGGGATTTGAAAAAATTATTATGTCTCCATGAATTAAATTGTATTTTTATTTATTCACGTTTTCAATCAACATTTTGCCAGTTAGAATGCAGTAGAAAAGAATGTGAGAAAAAAAAAAGTCTACTTGTTATGAATAGATTAAATTAGCTTTAAACAGCTTTTTAAAACCAATAACTGTTGTTTTAAAAAAAAAAATATTGCCAACAACACACCCCTCATCTTTTTTGGAATAATAATTTGTCTGAAAATTAAATGGTGAAAAGAAATGATTTCAAATGACCGAGAATAACTGATTGTAAACAATTTTTTTTTTCAAAGTTTGCTTCACTTGTGTTGTTTACATCAGACTTACTTCATATTAAATATTTTTTTTTAATTGTCATGTGTATAGGCTGTGGCAATTTAAGAAAATATATGAATTCCTGTTTTAATTTCTTCCTAGATTTTTCTAAAAGTTACTCTTTTGGTTGTATATTACAGTGTAAATTTTCCTCTGATCATTCTCTTTTGTATGTATAAGTATAAAGATTTTTTTTTTTAATTATTGGGGAATATAAGTATATATACATGTATTCGCTAAAAGCCTGTGACATATTCATTTTATATCTGAATATAATTTATTTTTCTTCCGATAGACAATTTTACAAGTTAAAAAGAGTTAGTGATGATAAAATCTGAAAATTATTTTTGTTTTTGAATTATTTAACATTATGCACAGTTTTTAAATATACAAGAGGATTCAGTGATTGTATTTTACAGTAATGACTTAATAATTTTGATAAATTTAGATTTTCCTGTGTAACTATTTTCCACATCCTGTAAGCTATGACCTCTGGGTTGTCTTTACATCATTCTACAGTTAGTGATGCATCTGAACTATTTTGCTTTCAACTTTTTAAACATTTCATGATTGACCTTTAAAAAAAAATATCGTAGATTTAAAAAAAAAAAAAAGCATAAACAAAAATCTCAATATGTGCATCCACGATTGGCAAGTCAGGAGTGTATTTTATGTATCTATTTATGTATCTATAGCGATTGAAATCTTAAATTTCACTCCATGGGAGCATTAAAGTTTAGGCACTTAGTACTCTGATTGATTAAGATGAACTAAATAAAAGAATAAGGCATAAAAAGAATATTTAAAAAGAAAAATTGTCATGTTTACTTGAATAAAAAGGAAAATGTTAGTAATAATTTTTTTTGTCCTAATATAAAAGGTCTAGATTTTAAAATAGAATAGCAATGATGAGTTTGACAGAGCTTACAACACACCGACTGTAAGTTTTTTTTTTAAATAAAAAAACTTTATTTTCAAAAAGAAACTATCCCTTCTTTAGAGACAGGGTTCATTTTTTTTTTTCTTTTCTATGTAAAATTGAATATTTTAGTTAAAAATAATACAATGCAACATTCTATAATTGACTTTGTTAGTGTAGCAAGCTAGGAGTAATAGTGGCATTAATATTATCGGTGGGGGGGGGTTGTTTGGCTTAAGGCACATTTCTTTGAGATGACAATATTTCATTTTGATAATGATTGTTGCAAGTGACACAGTAATAAACTAAGTTCTTTGCGGAATTATATTTGGAAAATGATTTTGAACTGGTTATCCCCTCTGCATAAGGTCTTCCTAAATACACCCCATACTTAATTGACAGTGTTAAACTGTTACTTTTCCAGCAAACTTATAAAAATTTCTTACACTCCAGTCTTTCTTTGTGATTGGATGGTATGCTTTCATTCTTTTAACTTTAAGCCCGTACAAATAATGCTCAAAGCTTTGTTTACCATTCCTTTTTATTTTAGAATCCTTTGACTTGAATATACATAAAATAACATCTAGTTTGGTTTTTAAGCGATATCCACAGCATCAGCCTATTCAAATATATCTCAACTGTGACCACATTCAACTCGTACTTATTTTTTAGCTCCCATTGAATCAGGTTTTTTTCTTTCATTTCCTTACTAAATCTTGCTAAATTTACTGTGCTCTGGCTCTTATTAGAAATTATTTTTGTATTGTGCTTTTTTAGTCCATGTAAAACCTTAATGCTAATCTCACGATTGACCACCCTAGTCATATACATTTGCGGTGACCCTTTAAATTTATTCTACTCATCTTACATGGAGTTTATTTAAGTCTGCACTTCTGTCTTCACCTGTGAATTTTTTTTTAAATTTTGATTATTTATGCACTTTACTAAATAATGCATGAAATTCTATAAAAAAATGAACTTTGACATAACATGCTATGGATAGCGAGAACCAGTACTTGAAGGTTTTTTTTTTCTATTTCCCATATTGAAAATCTTCAAACAGCTGAATGAATTATTGTTACATTTATTTTATGCTACCTGTTTGCTGAAATATTTAGGGCAAGATTTTTACTTTTCATAACCAGGACTACACACCAGGTGATCCATCATATGGCAATCTACCATGGTCTAGGTCAAATATCCAGGTGGGTTTCACCTGGCAGACTTAGGAATATAAACAATATATCTTTGTGTATGTTCTTGAGCCCTGACTCCATCAAACCAGGTTATCAGGCGTTAGACTCATGGTACACCCTGTTGACTCAGTTCATTATACATTAAGTCTAAAACATTAAACTTCTTAGTTCAAAATGTACTACACAGACATATATGTATATATATATATATATATATTTACAACTTAGCAGTGCATTTCTCTTAAGTTATACTAGCCTTTAGCAATGTTTTTAGGCAAACTGATATAGTGAAGTTGTTTTTTTTTTTGTGGAAATTTTCTTACCCATCATTCCTGTGAAACTAACCCCCCTCCATACAAAATTGCATGATATACATATATAACCACACAACCCCTTTATATGCAGAGGTTACTGAAACAGATGACACCGTTGAGGCTTAAGGGAACTTTACTACTACATGTATATTAATATGTGCTTATTGCAACAAAGTACAGTTAGTCTTTAACATAATGAGTGTTTGGAAGGGGGGGGGGTCCTTTTTGCTAATGTTTCGTTTAACATGAAAGAAATAATTTTAGACGATAAATGATAAAATTGTGCGATTTACTCACAGAAATAAAGAGCAACATTAGTGCATATGAATGAAGTTCAGTTAACGATAACAACAAATCTCACACAAATAAAATTTTCATGATGGTACATTTTTTTTTCATTTAAAATTTGGTTTGCATGCCTGGAAATATTTGAAAATTTCCTAATGTGTGAATAGTGTTTTTGTATTGTACTAAGTGAAGACTAAAAATTTAAAAGATATTTACTTTATTACTTGTCATGAAAACTAGAAAAATAATGATATCTCAGAATCAGAACTTTATCCTTACTTATTAGTTATGTTAATTCCACATAATTTGATTTCAAGTGACTTATTTCCCAGGTTCCTTTTTAATTCTATTTTTTCAAATTCATCTTAACATGAAATATTCTCTATTTTTTAGGTCAGAAATATTTTCGGCAAATGCACTAAATAATTATAATTTAAAAAAAAAGGCCACAAACCAGGAAAAAAAACCCCCCATAAAATTAGCTTCGAAGAAAAGAGGTAAAGTCTCTCTACTTTTACTTTAGCTTCTGATTAACAAAATGCTTATCTGTGGTCTAATGATGGTCTGCGAGCTGGGAACAAGAATTCTGGAACACAATGCCGTTGGCAATCAAATTTCCTAGTTGAACTAAAAGGAAAAAGCTTTGTTCAGATTTCTAGATATTCAAGTGTTGGGCGCTTTTGCAAATGGAGGTATCACTGTACAATACTTGCTCCGTAACTTACAATTATACCATTGCAACACTTCTGTTATGGGATTTTTAAAGAGTACATTAAAAAGCTTCCATTTTATTGTAGCTACTGGACATATTTAAATTTTTAAATTCCGATGTAAGCTGGTCAGTCATTTCCCCTTTTTTTGGTGTTATGATAGTTCAAGTAACTTGTGCAACCTCTTTTCATTAAATTTGTCTTGAATATCACTTAACAGTGTCATTTTATGGTGTATTTTTTTATTGCCATTGGTGAATATATTTTCTAAACCTTAACTTAATATGTTTAATCCTCACAGTGTAAATACATGTATATTTGTTCCAGAAGATTGACGACTTGTGTATAATTTATAGAAGATTGATATTTTTTACCAGTATATAATTTAAGAATTATTTATTTTCAGAATTGATTATTTTATTCCGTTGTTTAAATCCTCTTTTTGAAGAACTAATGTTCAATGTTGTTATCTTCCATAATGGCCCCCTTACATATGTTTTTTTTTTTCACGACACATCAACACCTTTAAAAAAAGAAATCCGAAGGATTATTTACTGATTTGTTTCACTGATATATATATATAGTTTTTCTGTGAATTTCACACCTGACACTTACGAATCTTTTCAGTTAAAAATTAAACAACAAAAAAATATGTATCCATCTTTATGCATGATATTTTAAGAAAACCTTACTAACGAAATTTTTGGTTGTTTGGTTGTTTTTGTGCAAGCTGCTAGTAAACCGCTTTTCCCCACATGCGAGAACATTTTTATAAAATATACAAGTTTAGAAAACAAAGAAATGAATTGTCTGTATAGCAAGAAAACTAATTAGATGCCAGTATAAGGTTTGAACAGAGGCGATATTTCAACAGAATATCAGCATTAGTTGACAATCTTAAAGGTGGTTAAAACACACTGAAGTTATTTCTTTCAATACTTCTGTTAGTCTTTTATGTGCAATACACTTTTTTTTTTTTTTTGTTATTGTCTCTCTAATGTGTTTTATTTAATTACCCAAAAACTAATTCCATTGAAAAATGTTCACATGCATCCCATCACTTTACTGTTTTAATTGATTGTAGTCAATTCAAGAATGGGCTTAGTATCTGAGGCTGGTCCTCTCTTGTGAGAATTTTCGTAATTAATTTTAGAACATATTGTACGGGTTTATATCAAATAAATGTAGACATTTTTATCTTAAAATACCCTGACATAGATTTTTTAGTTAAATATTAAATGAATTCTTTTTCTTGTAAAAGCTTGTCTGGACTAGAAGAAACTTTTAAAAATATTTTGATGAAATTTTAAATATTTATTTTCTTCTTGTCTGCAACAAAAATTACTTGAAATGTGAATTTGACTTATTGAATCAGGGCATTATTAATGGCATTTTTTAATGTTGGTCATTTATTTTAGTTTATATATTTGATATCTTTAAGTTCTGTTTTTCCATTGGTAGCCAGTATAACATATGCAAGAAATTTTGTGATCGTGTAAGTTTTTTTTTTAAACTCCAATAGACTCTAGTTTATCTAGCTCACATAAATCTGAATTCCAAATAATCAGGTCTTAGTCAAATTTTTTTTTTCAACATAGGGTATGCATATAATGTCTGTTTTATTCATGTCATTTTGTTGATCTGCTAAAATGTTAAAGTGATTTGAAATTAAATACATTACAGTTTTGTAATCTGAAATTTTTTTTTTTTTAATACATTATCTTGGCATCAGACGAATTTTATAATTGGTCTGCTTTTCGAGTTCTGACCTATCAGACGGTATAATAATTAAATCATTTAGATCAGCAGTTCTCAAAATGTGACTCACAAGCTGATGTGAAGTGGGTTGCCAAATTTTTATCATCTTTTTTTTTTCTCCCATCATAGGTGGGTTGGGAAAACTGAAAAGGTTTCTTAGCGGGTCAGGAATAGCAAAATTTTGAGAGCCATTTATAAGACTGTTACTTCAATTTGCATTTCTGCTTTTAGATTATTAACTGTCATTATTTGGAGAAGTGAAATCCAAAATTCTTTTATGCACTTGTAATTGATGCAATACATTTGACAGATCTTAACTCATTTATGATAATATTTTGCAACAAATAAGGCTAAAATTTATACTACAGAATTCATTACTCCTGTACATGAATATTGAATCTTCAACAGATGTTTTGTGTGTGTGTGTGTGTGTGTTTTAAATGTTGATTTCACTTTAAACAATGAATTAAAATATGACATCAACTGAAGTGATACGCACAAGACTGAATATAGACCGGACACCAGTGATCATTATTTTGTTAAACTTGTATTAATTATTTTGTGTCTACACCTGATTGCTAAGTTATTAATTTATATTTCTTCACACAGTACTAAATGTAGTGTTGTAACGTGTATTAATTTTCTAATACATCAACTCTGATGGTTTTACATTTTGATCTCCAGAACATCATCTTCATGAAATGCTTTATCTTCCCTCATTTGTATGCTCATAATTTTTCTTCAATCCATTGTTAAAGAATGCTAATGATGAAATCATTTCTAAAGTGTTCTTATTTTAATATAAAATGCCATAATTTCTGTAAAACCATGCATGATTTATTTCATCCATTATTTTCTTGTCAAATTTTTTTTCTTACTTACTATTAATTGTTTCGGGGGTTAACATTTATTCTTTAATTTACAGAAACTGGGTTTATTTAATTTGTTGTGCACACGATTTTCAATAAATATTCTGTAAAATAAAAATCATTAACTAAATGCTTTTTTTTTTTGTTTCTTTATATTTAGTTTGTATTGCATTTTGCCAAATTATGAAAGTCTTATGATTTGAATAAAGTGTTCATCCTTCCTAAACACTTTACATGTTTTCCTCCTATGCTTCATGATGCAATATTTTTTTATTTCAGTCATCTAAAAAATTGTTGGAAGAAGGGGTAAAAAATATTTCTGCCATCTGACAATTAAATTTCATGAGGTCAGATTCTTTGAAAATATATGCGAAGGACTAAATAGAAATGTATTCTTGGCCTTAATTTGTGTCTTTAAAATTTTATTATCAAAGGAAAAAAAAACAAATTATCCTTTCCATAAGACAAAATTTAGTTATATTTTACTTTTAAAGCAAAATTAGATAATGCATAATTCAGACAACTACTAATAAAATACAGGATTAATAAATATACACTAACTGACAAGGAAATAATCATCTAAAAATTATTTCATGAAGAGTAACATAGAATCCATCAGGTCTTCGTTGGCCATCCATAGAGCATAAGAAGAGACCATTTACAGCTTGCTCTCCAAACACAGTGCTAAGTACATGTGAATAAAGTGATGGTTCAATATTTCTGTTTCCAAATAGTTTTCTTTCTGGCCTTTTTACTTTAACAATAGTGACATGCGGTGTGAAGTTTTCATGCTCATCTCTGATTTCAATCCCTGAAGCAATGAATTTATCTCTCAGTAGGTTGCAAAATCTGGTGAAATCATCACCATGCCTGACTTTTGCGTAGATAGCTCGGTTGTAAAACTGGGACATGCTGTGAACTACAAGCGCTGCTTGTGGTAAACAGCGCAGTAAGTCTGGCTTCATCTGGTCTAAACTCTGGATACATTTTGTTATATCATCACTTCTGTCCAAGCCCAATGAGCATATTGTTACATGAAAAATGTCTTTTGTAAAAAGACCTTTTGTTAGCAGTGGCTCTTTCCTAATGAGCTGATTTTGGATCTTAACTAAATTTTGAACAATTCTTTCATCAGTTATTCTCAAAGCTATGAAATGAGTTGGTCTTTTGACAGCCAAGTCTGAAACGTTGCATAGGTCTAAATTATTTGTTGGCATATCCTTGATAAATTCCGTTTCAACTTTCACGCAACCAGTAAAAAGCTGGTATTTTTTAGCTTTTCTTTTTTGCTGTTCATTTTCATGACAAAGTTTAGACATTTTTTGATGTACTTTTTTGGGTTTATCTCTGTGCAGACTCTGTTGTGAATTGTGCCCTTCAGCGTTGATTATACTTGCTACCATTTCATTTCTCTTCACTAAATGACTGCAAGCTTCTTGGACTATGTTAAGTAACATGGGCTGCCCAACTGAACCTTTGGCTTTTTCTGTCATTAGCTTTTCAATATTATTAGTCTGTGTCTTTGTCAGGCAATCTGAGCTGACAGAAATCTCTGGCAAAACATACGGGTAATCAGGTTGTAATTGAAATCGTAAATATATGAGTAGCTGAAAGAATGGTTGAACTAGGACAACCAGTGTCTGATCTTTGAAAACAATATTTGTGTTCTGATATAGTAGACTGATGCTGTGTAGTTCATTTTGAAGTATACTGTGACTTTTGAATAATTCAAAAGAACTGAACAATTGCACACAATTACTGTCAGCTAAATCCATGGTGCAAAATCTGCAAATAAAAAAATTTTGAAAATCATACAGCCAAAAGAATAATAATAATATCTTCCCTCACCCACATTATATTTAATAGTATTAGAGACCAAACCCCCCAAACCTTTTTTAAAAATATTGCCACAATAGGTAACAAGCTATATCTCAATAAAACAGTTTATTCATTGCTATGTAACACTAATACTGAGTATGATGCATTGATGATGAAAAAAATGGTATCACTTGTGGAGAGCTCATAGATGTATTGTTCGATGGGTTATATTTAAAAGCTGACAATAAACTTGAAAGTTGAATACTGTAGGTGATTAATCAATTCAACCCAAAATTCTGTCACATATCAAATAAGTTAAATAATACATATTTACAACATTCAACAAAGTAAAGAACAAGACATGACTACATTAGGCTCAGGAAAAGTACATATAACATCTGCCATATATCAAGTTTACAGCGCGACTGCTAACATAATCAAGGTGTCCAATACCTATGAAACTCAAATCTCAATATCCTTTCTGACGGTTACGCCACATATATGTCTCAAGTGGTGCCTACATGGCCATTGCACTGTCAGCTATAGTGGGGATGAAAGAAGAGTATTGCAAAAGCTGTTTCATTAATGCTTTATAGTATCTAAGACATAAACATCTCATTCTTTCAGGGATGTCTATGTGCGAGCTCTTCAATTTATCACTTGTAGTTTCCGCTCCTATAGCTAAGACCACCAATCAATGTCATTTATTTTAAAAGCAATTAAAATGTATAAATTTATACAAATATATAACTTCTATAGTCTTTCTAGTGATGTTTCCTTTGTAACCAAATCTATTCAATTCCTTTAAGAAATAAAGTTCTGACATTTGAAGTCATGAAACAATTACTATTTAGAAAGTTTTCATTTTTTTCTATAGTTTAAATTACAGGCAGACCACAAAGAAAATTACATCAATGGAAAGCGATTTATAATAATGCCTAAAACTTGAAATTTATATAATGATAAAAATAATAAAATTTTCACACCTACATTAAGTATGTGTCACGAAAATTACAAATAAATTTTATCTCAATCTTTTATATATCACTGAAAAGACCATAACAAGAGCTTTTCGATGGTATAAATAAATTTAAAAAAAATCAGACATTAATTGAAAAAGTTGCTGAAGTTTTCAGACAGTTAATTATGTCACTTTTGGAAAAGAAGAAAAACATGTGTCTGAATGTTTCATATTTTGAGACATAATTTAACACAGTTTTGTCAAAATTGTGTTTAACTTAGTATCAAATCAAAGGTAATTAAAATGAGAAGAAAAGTGATAGATATTTAAGTAAAACAAAATGAGGCACTCATCATTTCTCTGGCCATGTTTTCATGCTAAAGTGAGGAAAAGGTATGATGATTACAAAAAGAAGAATCTTCGTGCAAGAAGTACATTTTTGAAGAAAACAAAATTATGCGGGTATGGCTAGCTATTACTGAAAAATTCAAAATTATATCATTGTAAAAAACTTATTGTACTTCTTTTGGCCTCGTTTTTGGATAACCATGGATAAACTAAATGAAAATAACAGCAAGAAAAATGTTTTCCTGCAAGAACTTCATTTATAGAAAAAAAATCATATGTGAATTTAAGTAGATTACCTGGTTGACAAATATAATACAGAGAAAAAAAAACTAGTGTATTTCTTCCCTTTATTTATTCAGTTTCTGCTATTTGGGTACGCCAATTGTATGACTTATTACACCACAGTAGAGTAAAGCATGAAATTGACTAAAATGTTGGTTGTTAATAAACAGTTTTAATAAGTTGTAACATTTGTTTTTCTAGTAAAAAAAGAGCTCTAAACATCACTAACATATATAACTAATTAGAAGTTTATTTCTGAATCTTATAATTTATATATTTATGGGATTTACTTTTTAATAAAAATTACAACTTTATAACTAACAAAAAATGATAGTTATTTTTCTACCGGTGCAACCTTCTTAATTTAAATTTTAGCATCTGTGTTCTATTTTTTTTATTACATTCATTAACAATTAGCAAAGAATATTATGTAGATAAGTGAATCGTTTTAAGTTTTTTTTACTTCTTTTTAACAACAATGAGCACTTCCTTCTCCGACTATAGTATGAAATTGTTGCTAATTGTGTGGCATATCAGTGTTTAACACTTATTTCTCATTAAAAAATGCCGAAATCTGAAGAGCCTACTTACCCCTTTTGCCCCGACGAAGGAAAATATGAAAAATTAGCGAAAATTGGTCAAGGGACATTCGGGTAATCTTTACGTTGATCAATATCTTGTTTGCGATTTCTGTTAGAGAGACACCATATTCACCATTTACTCATCTTATTAAATAAATGAAATATCACCTACCATTATTGAATTTCAAGTAGTCAAAATAATTATATTCATTTTAAATATACACATTTGTCTTTCATAATAGAAACATACTTCTGGTCATCATTACAGTTTATTTGTTTACTTCATGACAATCATGAGGACATGGTTCCATCAGCATGCATTTTAAATTGTGTTTTCGTATGTACAAATTGTAACAAATCAAATGTTATGTTTCGATTTTATTATCTTTATTTGAATAAATTTGAAAAGTAATAGAGAAATGTATTTATGCTACGTATCTGAATTTTTATTTCATTTTTATTAATTTGTCCCTAAAATTATAAGTTATTGAACTAGTCACAACAAACAAAAAAAAAAATTGTAAAAAAAAAAACACTGCTAATAATCGGTATAAGAAAATCATAAATCATTATTTCACTATATGAGTTATTTTAATAATAAACTATTAAATATTAATTTTGATATATTATTATTCAACAAAAAATATATGTAATGAAAATCAAAGGGAAATACTCAGCAAATAGTAACTTGGACTGATCTATTTGCTAAAATTAGTTTTAAAAAACAAGACAAGTGACAGGCAATAAAGTCTTTAAAAGAATATATTGGGCAAACAAAAATAACACAACTAAAAAACAAATTAAAAAATGTCACTTTGAAATCTATTTATTCTTTGAAAAGATTTTTATAAAAAGGAATCTAGACTTTAATTGCATGTTGAATCACATTTGTGTATCTTCAAACTATTTCATATACATAGTTTTTTTATGAATTGTGCCTCAAAATTTTTCATGGACATACCCTTTTCACAATTGTGTCCATGATAATTGCCTTAGTCAAAATAATCAGGGATGTACTGAGAAAATTACAAAAATATATACATCACTTCAAAAAAAAATTAAAAAATTTTTAAATTTTGTCTATTTCTGCATGTGCCTTGGCTTTTTCCCCAAATGAGTGGGCAACACATATTATATAAAATTGTAAAAAGAGGATATGTCAGGAAAAAAGTATACAAAATATTCCTATTAAAATCACTCTCATATAGGAAAACAAATGTTTTTGGAAACAAATGATATTTACTCTTAAAAGTGGTATCTGGACAAAAGCCCCGAAAACAATTTTTTCAAGTCATTTATGAAAAATGTAATGAGTTTTTTAATTACTGTACAATGAAATCAGTAGGGCCTACTCAATATGCCCCTTCACTCAAGAGCCAACAAAGGGAGTGTGCTATAAGGGAAGTTACTTTGGAACAATTCATTTTTTTATGCAACCCTTTTTTTCTAGTTTTTTATCTCCCACACCACGTTAAGTTTATTTACCATTCTTTAACATTCTGTCTCACTGTCCTGACCCCTTTTCCCTTTCCCCAAGGATGTAGGTCTCCCATGAATAAAACCTCCACTATAGATATAAAATCTAACTTTTTACTATGATTAAAATTTCACCTGGGAAAAATTCTCCCGGTTTTGACTGATGATCGAACCCAATACTCTACACTGCTCAGTGATCTGTCCACTCAAAAATGGTGTAGGTTCTTGTATTTCAAAATATTAACTTACTTGAACTTATATAGAAAATATTTTATTGCTTACCGATAGTTAAATCTAAATTTTATTCATACACTTAGATTGGTGTCTCTGCTGAATCATTTGTAGAAAGTCTCTAATTTTTAGTTACTAAGCTGGTAACCCTATAATGATGATGAAGAAACATTCAATTCATATAGCTATTTAGGATACTCACTGTCCCAATCAACTAGGCTACATATTCTTGACCAGACAGGTTGCTAGTTTCAATCCATTGACAGTAAAACTGCTCATTGACTTCTCAATATTAACTTCTTACAGAGAGGTTTTCAAGGCCAGGGATAAGAAGACAAAGACAGTGGTGGCCATGAAGAAAGTTCTGATGGAAAATGAGAAAGAAGGGGTAAGTTCCCCATTTTCTCTGAGATGTGTTTGTGTTGAAAAGGAGATGCTCAATACGTATACTCATTATTAATTTATTTCCAGTTTCCTATCACAGCGCTCCGAGAGATTAAGATTCTTCAGGTATTGAAGAACGACAACATTGTAAATCTGCTTGAAATTTGCAGAATTAAAGGTAAAATTTTTTTTTTTTAAATTGATCCCAAACAATTTCTTTTAGAAAAAGAATAGAGATTGATGTTAGTTTACCAGATATTATATGATGGTTGTTTTTAGTTTTAATGATTATAATACAGTTATAAATATCAGTTTATTGCCTTCATAATTAAACCACTTAACTTTTGATGAAATAACAAAAATATTCATCATTACTTCTGATAATGTTTTGAATTTCATATGATTGTTTAGTTAGTCATTTTTAGATTGTTTGTTATTAACTTTATGTCATATTATAAAATCTCAGGACTAAAAATTTTATACATTTAATAACTTAATGCAATGAAATTTATTTTATAGAGTAGCGTAAAAGATAATTGATGGTCTAACTTAGTTGTAGTCAGCGTTTTTTTGTTTTAAATCAATTGAAATAAATTTGTAAGTAGCTCAGATAAAAAATCCTGAATTATTGACATAATTTTTAAATTAGATAATTGAAAGAACTTCTTAAAAATAATTGTATCATAAATCTGAAAAATATAAATAACTGCAAGTGTAATACTAAAGCGATATACATGTATATATATTCAAAAGAACAAAACATTAAGAATGGTCAAAGAAATGCATTCAATTATACCAACCTACATCAGCAAATATCTGAAAGACTGATACTTCTCAGTTTTATGTTGTGTTGTATTCTACATGTTGCCTATCAACACTTTTTCTTCTTATAGCCACACCCTACAACAGATTCAAGTCTACTGTGTACCTTGTGTTTGAATTTTGTGAGCACGATTTAGCAGGCCTGCTCAGCAACCCACAGGTGAAGTTCAGCCTGGCAGAGATTAAAAAAGTCATGCAGCAGCTTCTGAATGGTCTCTACTACATACACAGGTTAATGATTCTTTTTCTCTGCGTTGACATTTTATATTCCACTCATCGTATTCTGTGTCATCATCTTGACTAGTGACTTGATCAGGATTGCATTTATTTTCCCTCAACAGTAACAAAATTTTGCACAGAGACATGAAAGCTGCCAATATTCTTATCACAAAGTCTGGAAAACTAAAACTGGCAGATTTTGGCCTAGCAAGAGCATTTAGGTAAGGGGGTTTATTGATATGAGGCGTCTTACAGTTGATTTTTTTTTGTATTGTATCCTCAGAAATGTATGTGTGAAAAAAAATCTTGTTTTTTTTTTTTTTTTCAAATCCAGGATGTTTAATAAAAATTATTATTTTTATTCACTGTTTTTTTTTTTTAATAATTCTCAGCGACAAGTTAAACCGGTACACCAACAGAGTAGTAACATTGTGGTACCGCCCACCAGAGCTGCTGTTAGGGGAGAGGAATTACGGACCAGCCATTGATCTTTGGGGGGCTGGTTGTATTATGGCAGAGATGTGGACAAGAAGTCCCATCATGCAGGGAAACACAGAGCAGCATCAGGTAAACAGGATTTTTCAGCATCTATTCAACTCTGTGCTATATTAAAGAAGAAGAAAAGTCCATTGTAATTGGTTAGATCAATTACTGCGAGTATTCATCATAATCAAGTAAACATGATGAGCTTTATGAGATTCTCATGTTTCTTTTAGAGAAATTTTAATGACGTCACACTTTTTTTTTGGGTATTCACTATTAATTATAGAAATAATAATAAAAAAAATTCAAAAAATGCCAAGTTCGTACATTTATGTGTGGGAAATCAATTCATAAGGTCAGTCACCGGGTTCATGGATCCAAGGAGACGACAATGAACTTATTTTAAATTTATTTAATGAAGTCAGCCCTTCTCAGTATTTGGGCTGTTCCCAAGTATGTCAAATCTTCTCTGGTTCACATACATGAAAATTTCCTGGCACCTTATCGATGATGTTGTCTAAATCTTTTTTTTAATGACACATAGCGGGCATGATGGTGGTTCTCATTCCCCACATTATTAGTTGTTTTTTTTTTTGTTTGTATAATTTATAAATAAATATTTGTAACACGTATTGTCATTTTTTTTTAGTTCTTCAAACTAAATACACTACACAAATATTTATTTTCATGAAAATAATTCGCTGTGCATTATGTTGGGATGAAATATTTTTTGCAAATTTTAAATCTTTAATTATGAATTAATTTTATGAATTAATTTAAAAGACATAATTTAAGATATATTGTATTTTATAATCCATTTGATATCTTTATTTTTTTCACTTGACAAATAATATTGAAGTAATTATTAATTCCTTTTTCCAGCTCACCCTAATTAGCCAGCTGTGTGGAGCTATAGTTCCTGAAATTTGGCCTGGTGTTGATAAACTTGATCTTTACACCAAAATAGAGTTGCCTAAAGGGCAGAAGAGAAAGGTGAAAGAACGCCTTCATGGATATGTCAAAGATCAGTATGCCCTCGATTTGCTGGACAAGCTGCTCTCACTGGACCCTTCCAAAAGGGTAAACTCTGATGACGCACTTAACCACGACTTTTTCTGGGTGGATCCCTTGCCACAGGATCTCAACCACATGCTCTCACGCTACAACAAGTCCATGTTTGAGTACCTGGCTCCACCCAGGCGGCGAGCACCCATCAACCAACCCCCGCAGGTGCCCGGTGCTGTCAGACCAGCTGGCCACAACCCTGACCAACATTTCGAAAGGATTTTCTGATGCTTGGATATTTTGTGCAGGATTAAGTGACATTTGTTTGCGGATATTGATAACTTTTCATTTACACAAGTTTTTTTTTTTTTTTAAAAAAAAAAAAGGGAACAAATGAGTTCTATATTGAGCAGAGGATCGTTGTTCCCATTAAAAAATAAAAAGTTTTATTGCTCACTGTCTGCATATGTGAATCTGCAATTGTGAACTGCATTTTTTTCAATGCTCTTTCAAGTGAAAGACTTCAAAGGAAGTGTTCTCATTTCTGAGCAGCCATGATGTTTTTGATTTTTTTTGTTGTTTTTCTGAACTTGGAGAAACTTGATCTATCCTCACAAAAAGGAAACAGTTTCAATGCAGTCACTGCTGATTAAACCTGATGGCCCTGTGCATAATGTTCCTGATGAAGTCACCAGACTAAACCAGTTTTAGTTTATTAAGGCGGCTACTCTGTCTGGAATTAATTAATTGGTGTTCATCACTACAGCATCATCATTGGCAGCAATGTTATCGTCATAACAGCTTTCCAACTGGCCTCATTTATTTTGAACAATTCTTAGAAAAGGTTCGGGACCTTACCTGTTCCTGCTAAAGCTTATTTCCTTGTACACGGGAGACTTTGTGCCTTTAAGGCTGACTTGGGGAAAAGGGTGGGGGGCGGGTTTCAATAGTCGTATTACCTAACTCCTCTTGTAGATTTTATCCCTTTATTTTAGCCTGTTTAATTCTATGTACATTTTTTTGTTCCATTTAAGTGTAAGTTACATAAATCAAATTAATATCTTACTTCATTTGTAATTGCCATTCAAAGTATAATAATAATCTTAGATCAAAAGCAAGTCTTTTTACTTTAAAATAACAACAACAACAGCCTTGGTTCATGAGACCTAGAAACAGATTTGAAAAGATTGGAATCCGTATGAGTTTCAGGAACTGATTATATTCAGACATTTGACCGTACTTTCTTATTTGACACCTTTCAAATGTGAACAGAAAAGTGTCAGTCCAGGGTGCTAACCATTACTGTCTTCACTTTCACTTAAGTTTAGCCTTTACCTCAATGTTACTTTAAGTTGATGATGTGTGAGTGTTTAAAAAAAAAATTAAATTGCCAAGTTATGATTTCTGGAAGAATGTGTTTGTAAAAATCTTTTTTTTTGTCATTTCAACTGTAAAATGCACTATTGTTTCAAATCTGATAAATGTTTGTTTGTCCATTATTGATCATTAGTTGGACTAAGTAGTTAACAGCTAAAAAAATTATTTTTTTTTAAGTCATATTTATAGACTATTGAATGCAATGTGTTATTTGTATGAAGAAGGTTAGTTACTTTGGTCAGACGCAGAATGCACATCACACAGAAAGTGTATAGCTATTTATACTGTCCTCTGATAATTACTGTGGGACGGATGACAGAGTGTTGTGGATACTTGCATGTCGATCTGAGAGTCCTGGGTTTAATCCTCTGTGAGAACCATGGGCATTTTTCCAGGTGAAATTAGTTTCAAAGTCGGCCCACAAATCCACCCAGCTTTAAATATAAGTTGGGGAAGTAAATGGGGCTGGGTGTTGTGCTATCGGCACAATCCCTTCTTATGCAGAGGTTATAGAAATATGTATTCTTCCCTTCATCTGCCCCGATGGCCCGCTAGAGCTAAGGAAACTTTATTTTTTACTAGCTATTACTAACATAAATGCAGCTTTTTGTGTTATTTTCATTTTTAAATAGTGCTAAACCTAAATATTCATACACTAAAGCATAGTAACACAAATTACGGGAGATTTCTGAAAAAAAAAAAGCAATTTAAATTATGATGTGCATTCTGTACAATTTATATTCTGTCTTGTCATGTTTCTCAAAGAATCTGTGTGTTAAGTTGCATTTTCTTTGATGACTTGCCAATTACATTATGTCCATCTTCTGCGTTTTACAACACCAATGTTTTTGTTATAATATCTTATGTTGATGTTATTATTATTTTTTTTTTCATTTCCAGTAATTTACAGAGAAAGATATGTCCAAAAAAAAAAGTTTTTTTTTAAATATTTTAGGTCTGATATCATATTAAAATTTAAGAGGAATAAATTATCAGTTTCTGTATTTATGGACACTCCTGGTGTGTAAGTATCTTGAAATAAACTGAAACCGAATCATTCATCATTTTGTTTTTTTCATATTTGCTGTTATCTTGTTTGTTTGTTTGTTTGTTATGTTTTCTTTTGCTCAAATCCCAATTCACTGTTGTATTGCTGGGTGGGGGGGGTGGTTGTTTCAGTCCCAGGGTCAGACACAGAATGCTCATCACACAGAAAGTGTATAACCATTTTGACTGCCCTTTAATTTAATTACCGGTGGGACGGGACGAATGGCCGAGTGGTATGGATACTGGCTACCATTTGCCAGTTTAGTAAGAGGTTTAGCCATTGGCTTCCCGTAATGTTTCTGTGGCCATTTCCAGCTGAATAATGTTGAAGAAATAGATGGGAGTACTGTCACAGAATTACTGTGTGTGCAGGGGAGAGCATCAGACTGTAACTTGAGCCTGAGTTGTGTGTGTAGCTGGACTCTGTGAAGAACAGTTAGTTGATGTCCAGTTGTGGGAGTGAGGGGGTTGCGCGTATACACCTGGTATGCGAGGTCGTGTTAATGTAGTGTTGTTTGTACATCTCATCAAGTGGGGATTAAAGATTTTCGCATTTCATTTCAAAGTTGGAGTTGGTGTTTTTTTCACATAATGTGTTGATGTACTGTTTCTAATACCTCAAGATAGATCACTGCATCCAGTGTTACCACTCTTTGTGTTTCCCTGGTTTTTTTTTTTATAGTCTCAACTTGGTTTTTAAAAAAAAAATATTTTTAGAGTAGTAACACTGCCTGCATCCTTGGTCGTAGTTGAGGTGGGGAATTATAACAAAAAAAAAATAGGGCACTGCACTATAAAAAAAAACCTGCCTCCTGGGCTGCAGCTAGAAAATCTTGGGCACGTGACAACCGCTGCATCCCCTCCATTAAGCTTTTAAAAAAATGGAATCAATGGGTGCCTCCAATGAATTGGAGTCATGGGAGATGCTTGGGTTGCTCCACAAGGGAACTGGACAAGTGCTTGGGTTGCTCCACAAGGGAACTGGACAAGTGCTTGGGTTGCTCCACAAGGGAACTGGACAAGTGCTTGGGTTGCTCCACAAGGGAACTGGACAAGTGCTTGGGTTGCTCCACAAGGGAACTGGACAAGTGCTTGGGTTGCTCCACAAGGGAACTGGACAAGTGCTTGGGTTGCTCCACAAGGGAACTGGACAAGTGCTTGGGTTGCTCCACAAGGGCACTGGAAAAATACTCGGATTGCCCCACCCATTCCTTAAGGTGGTGTTGGTGTTCCGATAGTGGTTTGATATCAGACCACGAGAAAAACATCTCTTTATACCTTTAGACCCCCCCCCCCACCCCCAACCTCCCAACCGTCTATCTGGTCATCTCAAACTTTTAATTTAACTCGATTTTCAAAATGAAAAACACAACATTATTTTGTAAGAAATGTTATTATCAAGTATAACCAGAAGGTATCAATATATATATATATTTATATATATATATATATATATATATATATATATATATATACAAATTCAACTACTAAAATACAGTACCGATATATACAAAGATTTCTAAGCTCTCCCTCTGTGCCATACATTAGTCGATTCCTCGACCTTCAATAGCCTCAGGAACACTTGCTCTAGTGACGTCTGCTGGACGGTGTAAAACTGGAACTTGAACTGACCTCTGGCTTTTTCCAAAACTTCAAAAATGAATGACAGGGGGATGTTTTCTGGTATCTGGATGTCGGTGTACGCTTCCTGCTTGGCGAAAATCTAATCGATTTTTTTTTTTTACAAAGCAAATTTAGGTCATTAGTACAACTGAGATTAATGTAAACATATAAAGAAATTATAAAACGTAAAGATGTGTGGTGGCAGAGAATGGCCCCATAGATTCCAAAGTATTATACAATTAGAACAGTGGAGACTCAAAAGTGTTTTGTTTAATTGTAAATAAAGTTCCCTTAGCCCCATAGGGCCATCGGGGCAGATGAAGTGTAAAAAAAAGTTCAACTGTTTTTTTTTTTATAACCACGGCATATAATTTGGATAGTGTGTTTAGCGCTAAACCAAGTCACCTCGGTGATTTCCCCGACGTGAGTTACCCATTTAGGGTTGGGGGAAGGGGGGGGGGTTTGAGGGACTTTTAACCCCACTTTTCATCAGGGCCTGACTCCCAGCGCCCATGACTACAAACACACCTTAGTCCGTGTGTTTCAAAAAGGGGAAGTACCTAGTATAGTAAACAAACCATGGTCCGACAGTTTCATCAGGGGAAGTACCTAGTATAGTAAACAAACCATGGTCCGACAGTTTCATTAGATGAAGTACCTAGTATAGTAAACAAACCATGGTCCGACAGTTTCATCAGGTGAAGTACCTAGTATAGTAAACAAACCATGGTCCGACAGTTTCATAAGGTGAAGTACCTAGTATAGTAAACAAACCATGGTCCGACAGTTTCATCAGGGGAAGTACCTAGTATAGTAAACAAACCTTAGTCCACGTGTTTCAAAAAAGGGAAGTACCTAGTATAGTAAACCACTCATTTATACATTATACGGACATGTCATTACAAAAAGTTTTAATATATATTATCCATGTCGACAAGCAAGTAACAGGCATTAAAAAATAAATGCATGAGGAAAATCTTTCGGATCCCCCTACCTAAAATTTTAGACCAATGAGTATGTCCAGTAAAGAATGACCTTATCCAGGAAACGAGTATTGCAATATTCAAGCGACGCAAGATGGCAACGTTCGGACATGTGTCAAGGCATGAGAGCCGGATAAAAAGCATTCTTCAAGGAACTGTAATAGGAGGCCGTCGCATCGGAGATGTTGTTTTGACAAGATAAAAGAATGGACAGTGGCTACTAATGAATGAATGAACAGCCGCGATGGATTGGTAACCATGGAGAAATATGTCTGTTGACGTGTGTATGTGCACATAAAGATGCACATAAAGATGCACCTACTTTTGAATCGCCGAGAGTTTCCAGCACGTATTTCTCGGCCTCGGACAATGGGGCGACTCGGCCGTCTGCACCCTTGGCGGCGTGCAGTATCACAGTGTAGCCTTTCCCGTACTTGCTCTTGAGGTGCTGCGAGCTGCCCAGACACAGGACGTAGCCGTGGACCATGATGGCGATGCGGGTACACAGGGCTTCACATTCTTCCATGCTGAGTGGCGGGAATTACAAGAATCACGTTATAGGAGCAATGTTAAGAAATTCTTATCCTTTCACGCTGAAAGTAAAGAATTAATACAACAGTTTTCCAGTTTAAAATACAATCATAAAAAAAATCGGATCTGCCCGAAATTCAAAAAATAACCTAGCCTACCGATCAAGCCTGAGGGGATATAACTCTATGCAAAGGTTGCTAATTAAGTAATATTAACGATGTCTGAAACTCTTTAAGATTTATTAGTTCCCAATTTACTAGCGAAATTCAAAAATAAAATAAATGTTGTTAAATTTGACATGTAACGGCAGGTAATATAAAGTAGTCAACAGTATTAAGTGATAGATTTGTAACGGCAGGTAATATAAAGTAGTCAACAGTATTAAGTGATAGACTTGTAACGGCAGGTAATATAAAGTAGTCAACAGTATTAAGTGATAGACTTGTAACGGCAGGTAATATAAAGTAGTCAACAGTATTAAGTGATAGACTTGTAACGGCAGGTAATATAAAGGAGTCAACAGTATTAAGTTATTGACTTGTAACGGCAGGTAATATAAAGTAGTCAACAGTATTAAGTGATAGAACTACTTGAGTCTTCAACAAATTAGTCACAGTCGACTGTCCACATGGGACCAGGCAGAGCCGCATCGAGGGTAAGACAAATCATTCAATTGTCAGGGGCCCCAATCTTTTTGGGGCCCCAGTCGGGTTTTCAAATTTAAAAAAAAATTATTTGCTGTAAAATTTTGGGGTTTAAGATAAGGGGTGGTAGGGTGGGGTGGGGGTGGTCGTAGTTTAGCGGGGGAGCCTTAGAAATCTGGGATCAGGTCGTCCACGGGTACTTATGTGATCCCACGACAATCTCAAACCAAGTTGAGGGTGGGGGGGGGGTAATTCATACTTCTCCCTGGGCTACTCATTCCTACGATCAATTTACCCCCCTCCGCCCCCCTCACCTGAAAGATGGTCTTGTTGGGATTCGAAACAATGGGACAGATCCTAACCACTTAAATACCCACCAACAGGTGTACAGTTCTAATTGGGGTGACATTCAAAATCCAACTATAATTAGTCTACCTTCCGTTTGGTTAAATGTACAATCCATAATAGAATCAACAATTTTACCACCCCTTCCACCGGCCTCAAAATTTCGTCTTATTTTATTTTATATGTATAACTCAACGAAATTATACGTATTTTTATTTTAAATGTATAATTCAACGAAATTATATGTATTTTTATTTTATATGTATAATTCAACGAAATTATATGTATTTTTATTTTATATGTATAATTCAACGAAATTAAATTATTTCTATTTTATATGTATAACTCAACGAAATTATATGTATTTTTATCACGCCCCCAACCCACACCCTAACATTTAACTATTTAACCACTGCTCTGACGACGTAAAAAAAAGTGTACCTGTGTGACGTCAACACCAAGGTCCTGCCAGACGTCCTTATCAGGCGCAGCACATCCCATAACTTTCTCCTGGCGATGGGATCAATGCCGGCCGTGGGCTCGTCCAGCATGATGAAATCAGGGTTTCCGATGATGGAAATACCGACGGAGAGTGTTACGTCGCCGGATTGTCCTGAATGCCAATCCTGGTCACGTACAGATCGTTGTCTAGAAGTATGAGAGAGTAGATGTGGATGTTCTGGTGACAATATTTCTATTTTCACAGCTCACTTTCAGTCTCTGCTAATAAGTCAACAAACACCGGTTTCTTTGCTGATAAAACAAGTTTATTATATAGCTATGTAGACGCCAGTTCTCACATACAGTACTTCAGCTTACGTCCTACTCTTCCGCTCCTGCTCTCTAGTTCTCAGCCTCGCTTCTCTCTCTCCTCCTCTCTGACTTACACACAAAAACGTCCCGCTTATATACAGTACACAATTGGCTGTGACACCGGTGATTAATTATTCCTAATTAATTCTCAGTCCAACTGACTCTACACTCGGGGTAATTTATGTGACGGGTCTGTGGGTGGGAACGTGATTTGACATGTAACAAGGGATCCTATGACACCCTCCAACTCAGTTATCCCTCGTGAGAAGATTCTGCCCCACGACGTTCGTAACGGTTCCACGAATATTCTTTCCCAGGTAAATTGTCTCCGTGAGCTCAGTACCACCGGTGACTCACAACTAATTAACATGGGAGGTGGACGATGGGGCGTGCTTTCGCGTAAATTATTCTTCTATCTGGTCACAATGATGCACCCCCTCCCCACGCACATTTTGTTCCTAAACCGTAAACTATTGTGCTAAAATAACCCACATCGTAACAACCTATTAGCCCCAGCCAATAGTCTATACGGTGAAGGAACAGCCACCCACTACCAACAAAATACATGTGTAGGAACATACAGTTTCCCACTCTATAATAGTGATGATCATCTCAAAAACAAAGTAACTCTAACAGTTGACCTTATCGGTCCAATATAGAATAGAGCAACATGCTTCATACTAACATTAAATAGAGGAGTCTGAAAGTAAGAAACATAAACATGATCATACTAATTAATAAATAAATAATTCATTAGTCTTTCTCACACAGTTACAATCAAACAGTCGAGTAGAAGAGCTGAATGTACCCAAACCTTCAGTTGGACTACATCCACTCCCACACAATACTCAATACCTGTTGTTTTACTGCTAGATAATTGACCCTCAACGAAAGATGAACGAAAGTAACATTTCTTTCCCTACCTAGACTTTACTGGACCCTAAACATATTACACACTCTTGACTCTACATCTCATTGTATCTGTCTGTGTGTCCGAGATGGTCACCAGTCTTTTGTCCGGCCGTCTGGTCACGCTTTGCGACAGCATTGGTCCCTTCCCCTCTGTCGATAAGGTCAATGACTGTTACGTTTTTGTCGGGAGAAGTGGTGACTTTATTCAATGTCCCTCCTTGTCTTCCCCTCACTTTATGGAATGACAGATTTGATACTTTCTTCCTTTGTCCTGAAAGATCTTTACCTCGTCTTCCCCTCCAACTTGGTCTATGCCCAACAGAATGTACTACCGCCTCGTGTTCCCCCCTCACCTGTATGTCTTTCGCATATTTCTGGGGACATCCCTTTATGGTTGAATGGACTTGTACATTCCCTTCGTGCCTACTGGGTTGTGTGGTTTGATCGCTAATATTGTAGCCGATCTGTTCCACTGCCACATTTACCTGAAACCACGGAGGTTTCGCACCCTCAATATTGCCTATTACGAGGTAAAATATTGGGGTTTTAACTGCCATCGCGTCGACAGTACCTTTATAAAATGGGGTATCTAAATGAACCGTGGCAACCGGTGCACTACCAAGAGTTCCATCGATTCTCTTGTAGATAGCCCGACGCCCTGTCATGGCCCTATCGCTCACTAGCGTACGATTTATCACTACTGTCGAGCACCCAGAGTCCCTCAGTGCCCTAACAGGAATACCATTGGCGTGGCCGTCCATAATAGGAAGGTTATTTTCTCCCTTTCCTACGACTACCCCTACGCCCACTTGCTCTACTCGTCTATGTTGACATTGATTGGCCCTGTGGCCCCTGGCCCCACATAGATAGCATTCATGACGGAAGGTCACTCTCTGTTCCCTCCCCTGAAAGGTTGGGTCGGTCGGAGCCCTATGCCCTTGCCTGTGTGACTCCGCCCCCGTTTCCCCTTTCCTCGTTATAACACCGGGGTTCCTACCTTGACCCCCCTGACTTACTCGTGTACTCACACATTCGCCCCTTGGGTTACTTCCATCTGCCCCTTGGGTTGAAACATCCTGCCCCTCTCCCTGAGTTGTCCCAATGTGTCTACTGGGATGGGCATCTCTAAAGTTATCAGCTAAAGACAACATTTCGGCCCATGATCCTGGTTTTCTTTCCCTTAGAAAGACCAGCAGATCATTGGGTACACTGTTCAATAGCTGTTCTCTTAAAATCAGTCCCTTTAGTCCCTCATAAGACTGCTCAGTCCTACTGAGTCCTACCCACCGATCAAATACATCAGTTAATCTAGCACCAAACAGCTGATATGTCTCCCCCCTTTCTAATTTGCATCCCCTAAACCTTTTCCTAAACCCCTCGTCTGTACAGTCAAAAGCTTTCAACAGGGCCCCCTTTAGTGAATCGTAGTCAGCCACTTCCTCGTTGGACAGTCGGCATGCTACATTCAATGCCCTACCAGTTAACAGTGATTGCAGACATAAACTCCATCCTGACATTTCCCAACCTACCAGTGTTGCATGCCGTTCGAACCCCAAGAGGTATGAGTGCATCTCATCCACCCTCTCGTCGAACTTCGGCAACTTGGGGACAGTCGTGCCCCCTGATAAACTAGTAGTACCCGACCTAGGGCTCATCGACATTTCCCTAGTGTTGGCTGTGTCACAGGACTGTAGTTTGGCCAGCTCTATATCTCTGTTAATTTTGGCCAGCTCAAGCTCATGTTCAAGTCGATGCTTCGCGGCTTCTTGTTCTTGTTCTGTCTTATGTCGCTGTGTTTCTTGTTCAGTCTTATGTCTCTCAGTTTCTAGCCTAGTTAATTCTAATTGATCCCTACGTTGCTGTCTTTCTGCATCCCTCTGTTTTTCAAGAAGCTCGACTTCTTTATCGCGTTCTGCGCGTGCAAAAGTCACTGCATCCTGTCCCTCTAACCCAATAGATTTAGCATAGTTTACCCACTCTTGGATTGTTTGAGTCATTGTAACTTAGTCCGTCAGCAAACTAATGCAAGAAATCTACTTCGTTCTCTAATACAAAGTCAATTAACCAACAGCAGGTATTGCGTAATTATGTATATGAGAGTAGATGAAGCAACTTACCGGTTGAGAATCCAATCAGATGCTCCCACTTGAACTGCTACAAGAAATACACACACACAATCGACCTATGATCTACTAAATGTTAAATTAAAATAACAGCGTTCACAGTCCGTAATTAGTGTTTCTTGTTGACTGCAGTCTCCGGTTCCCGTCTATTGGAATCCAAGGCTATTTTTGCTGAGGTGGTCGCTGGTTTATTCGGATGCTGGGGTTGGTGCTGTCCTTCTCTTCTTCTGTCGGTGGTTATTCGATAGCGAGGTCATCAATCTCCGTTGATTGGTCGTTCGATGACGGTGGTTATTGCCGTCAGTGTTTGCAACTCTTGTCTTATTACGCAAGACGTTACTATTTTACGAGAGAAGCAGTAGTTGTTGCTGCGTAATCTCTCCCTACAGCTGATCCGTTGTTAATGTAGGTGTAACTCTTGGTCGTATCACGCAAGAAGCTACTTTTTTTTACGAGAGAGGCAGTAGTTGTTGCTGCTTAATCTCTCCCTACAGCTGGTCAGTTGATAACGTAGGTGTAACTCTTGTCGTAGCACGCAAGAAGTTATTATTTGCTAGGAGTAGAGCGGTTGTTGTTATTGTTGGTTCTTCTCTGACGTAGTAACTGCTTCCGTCTGTATAACTTCTTCAGGTGTACGTTGCTGGTCTTGACCTCAGTAAGGTACTTTTGACGAGAGAAACAGTGAAGCGCACTGCTAATTCTCTCCCTGTAGATGTGATGTAGGTGACTCAATTGTATTACTGTCAGCCTACTGCGAGATAACGTCTGTCAGACTCTGTCTACACTTCTTGCTACCGTGCAGCCGGTCAATGTGTTGTGACTGTCAGAGGTTCCATGACGCTGTGTTTTCGAGCCCCCAGTCACCAGTTTCACTACACTCTCGATCCCTTGAAGTAGGTAGATCCCGTGACGAGATTCCCCAGTTGTTACGTCGCCGGATTGTCCTGAATGCCAATCCTGGCCACGTACAGATCGTTGTCTAGAAGTATGAGAGAGTAGATGTGGATGTTCTGGTGACAATATTTCTATTTTCACAGCTCACTTTCAGTCTCTGCTAATAAGTCAACAAACACCGGTTTCTTTGCTGATAAAACAAGTTTATTATATAGCTATGTAGACGCCAGTTCTCACATACAGTACTTCAGCTTACGTCCTACTCTTCCGCTCCTGCTCTCTAGTTCTCAGCCTCGCTTCTCTCTCTCCTCCTCTCTGACTTACACACAAAAACGTCCCGCTTATATACAGTACACAATTGGCTGTGACACCGGTGATTAATTATTCCTAATTAATTCTCAGTCCAACTGACTCTACACTCGGGGTAATTTATGTGACGGGTCTGTGGGTGGGAACGTGATTTGACATGTAACAAGGGATCCTATGACACCCTCCAACTCAGTTATCCCTCGTGAGAAGATTCTGCCCCACGACGTTCGTAACGGTTCCACGAATATTCTTTCCCAGGTAAATTGTCTCCGTGAGCTCAGTACCACCGGTGACTCACAACTAATTAACATGGGAGGTGGACGATGGGGCGTGCTTTCGCGTAAATTATTCTTCTATCTGGTCACAATGATGCACCCCCTCCCCACGCACATTTTGTTCCTAAACCGTAAACTATTGTGCTAAAATAACCCACATCGTAACAGAGAGCTTCCGTTTGTTGCCGCCACTGTGGAGATTATAGGAATCAGGAGACGGGCCAATTCAAAGAAAACACAGCTGATTAAATGTGAGAATCTGTTATCCGCAAAAATAGGAAAAATTAACTTGAAAACTATATATATATGCACATTTTGTCAACTATACTAGGTACTTCCCCTGATAAAACTGTCGGACCATGGTTTGTTTACTATACTAGGTACTTCCCCTGATAAAACTGTCAGACCATGGTTTTTTTACTATACTAGGTACTTCACCTGATGAAACTGTCGGACCATGGTTTTTTTACTATACTAGGTACTTCCCCTGATAAAATTGTTGGACCATGGTTTGTTTACTATACTAGGTACTTCACCTGATGAAACTGTCGGACCATGTTTTGTTTACTATACTAGGTACTTCCCCTAATGAAACTGTCGGACCATGGTTTGTTTACTATACTAGGTACTTCACCTGATGAAACTGTCGGACCATGGTTTGTTTACTATACTAGGTACTTCCCCTGATGAAACTGTCGGACCATGGTTTGTTTACTAAGCTAGGTAGTTCCCCTTTTTGAAACACCTGGACTAAGGTTAGTTTGTAGTCTTGGGTGCTGGGCCCAGATGAAAAGTGGGGTTAAATCCCAAGATCACCCCTCCACCTCCACCCCCATCTCTGTATTGTGTATTGAACTTACGATTTGTTTGAATTACACTGTGAATCATTTCATTGGGAAGTTGTTGTTTTTGTTTAAATAAATGTTTTGTAAACAAAATCAAACAATTTACAATATTCCCGAGTATTGCTATACACGACGCCATGAGTGAACACTTTGACACGGGTGGGGGAGGGGAGGTAACAGGAGCATTTTGACTTGACACGGGTGAATTTCAATGTTGATAAACATTTAAGTCATTGATACACAAAAAATCAAAGTGTAATAATTTTTTTTTTTTCAAAATTATATGTTTAAGAAAATAAATCGGGTTTCCTCTCTGCAATATATCTATCAAAGATGTTTACCAATGATTGGATCAAATATTTTACCAGGAATAGAATCGAAAGAGTTTATCAATAATTTGATCAAATGTGTTTTGCACGATCATTGATCGAATGTGTTTACCAATAATAGATCGAATGTGTGGCTTTAGTTCAATGTGTGCAATACTGCACGTGTTCGCCTGTTATACTGCGTGTGTTCACTTGTAATACTGCGTGTGTTCACCTGTAATGCTGCGTGCGTTCACATTTAATACTGCGTGTGTTCACCTGTAATACTGCGTGCGTTCACCTTTAATACTGCGTGTGTTCACCTTTAATGCTGCGTGCGTTCACATTTAATACTGCGTGTGTTCACCTGTAATACTGCGTGCGTTCACCTTTAATACTGCGTGTGTTCACCTGTAATGCTGCGTGCGTTCACATTTAATACTGCATGTGTTCACCTGTAATACTGCGTGTGTTCACCTTTAATACTGCGTGTGTTCACCTGTAATACTGCGTGTGTTCACCTTTAATACTGCGTGTGTTCACCTTTAATACTGCGTGTGTTCACCTGTAATACTGCGTGTGTTCACCTGTAATACTGCGTGATCTTGTTATCGTGGGGAGAAAGCGTCACGAAATCGATGACGGCTTGCACCACTGCCTCCACGGAGGACTCCGGCACGCCACTGAGTCGGGCGTACAAGTAAAGTGTCTCCCTGCCCGTGAGTGTATCGTGCAGGGCGTCTTGTTGGGGGCAGTAGCCCATCATGGTCTGAATCTGTTGAAAACAAAGATGAACTCAAAATAATAAATTACTCACCACTGTGTTTTTAACTGAGATCAGAAAACAGTATTTGAAAAAAAAAAGATCGCTGTAATTGTGAGTCATTTTATCAACTGATTTGGACTGGTTCCTATAGCTGTCACAAGTCATTTTATCAACTGATTTGGACTGGTTCCTATAGCTGTCAAAAGTCATTTTATCAACTGATTGGACTGGTTCCTATAGCTGTCACAAGTCATTTTATCAACTGATTGGACTGGTTCCTATAGCTGTCAAAAGTCATTTTATCAACTGATTGGACTGGTTCCTATAGCTGTCACAAGTCATTTTATCAACTGATTGGACTGGTTCCTATAGCTGTCACAAGTCATTTTATCAACTGATTGGACTGGTTCCTATAGCTGTCACAAGTCATTTTATCAACTGATTGGAATGGTTCCTATAGCTGTCACAAGTCATTTTATCAACTGATTGGACTGGTTCCTATAGCTGTCACAAGTCATTTTATCAACTGATTTGGACTGGTTCCTATAGCTGTCAAAAGTCATTTTATCAACTGATTGGACTGGTTGCTATAGCTGTCTGGACATGGTCTTGTTGCCAAAAGTTACTTAGTCTCGTTTTGAAACGTAGGTCTAAGAGTTGATTTTTATTAGTTACACTGAAAATGATTTAGTTAAATAATAAAATGGACTTAAGTTGACGCAATTCACTTATTTTGTTTTGACTGTTGTTGCAATTTTATTTATTGTCTCATATCATTTGATCACAATGCATTATTTTTACATTACCGTACTTGATTTCTTTTTGGTTTGTAAGTAGAAATATTTACAAGTAAACCTATTTTCAAAAGTGCTGACATTGTCAAATAGATTTAATAAATGTGGGAAATGTTTTTGAATAATTTCTGAGACCAAAAAAAAAATAATCTCAATTTTTTTGCATCATCCAAGATCAAGTTAAACTAATTTATATTTCGATTAATAATTATTATTTTAAGAATTTTTTTTTGCACGAGTTAATGAATAATCTTGTCGCAGGGACTTTGAACGTTCACAAGAGCGGTAGAATTCGGCCCTTTTTTTAAAATCACATGTTACCTTTTTCATCCGTGTCTTCACGTTCAGTCCGTCCATGTAGGCGTTTCCCGAGCTTATCCTCTCGTCCCCGGTCAGCATCTTGAAGGTCGTGGACTTGCCGGCCCCGTTCTGGCCCAGCAGCCCCAGGCACTCGTTGTGCGGGACACAAATGCTGGTGCCGTGGACAGCCACGAAGAAGCTGCACCTGGTCAGGTATTGCTTTCTGAGGTCTTGCAGGACGATGGCGTCTGTGAGGAGGAAGAAGTAAAAATGTGATGACCTGGTGGCACGGGGCGAGCCGAGATGAAAAGGGGAGTCGTCGGGACCACACCATGAGACTCCCTTCATGACCCCCCCCCTCGGACTGACCTTTCACGTATCCCCCTCCCCCACAATGTCATGTGATCCTTGACCGATCGCAAGCACGCTCCTCCGGCTACACCTTCCACACAAAGAATGCTTGACTCCTTAACAAAACAAGAGATCACAAACAATCCACCAGCGCTCTGACACACAAACCAAAGGGGAATAATGCAAATAGCAAATCAAGGGGGGATAACGAGGGATATGACATAAGTGATATACTGGTTACAAGTACTTCATGTTAAACAATGCCATTAGACGCGATGTTGTACCGACAATTTAATCTTTTGCCTATGGAGACTCCTAAATGATTGCATTGTTCGCTTTTGCATACATATTGCACTGCCTTGGTAAGTCACAGTTCGGTCAAGTCTCGTTTGTAGCTAAAAAGATTTAACTTAAAGTGTATCTTTCATTTCAAGGTAAACACTCGTGTAACCGAAATGCGTCTTAAGCTAAAGCTAAATGAAAAAAAAAACTGTAAGTAAAATTAAATTCCCATTTATTCAAAACTATAGCCTCAAACCAAAACTTTCTAGCCCCCCCCCCCCCCTTTTAGTTTTACGAATCAAATTTAAACAAGGGAGTCTATTTGTATGTGATTGTTAGGTCGTGCGATAAATCCGAGTTATCCCCGCTTGCGTCGAGAAATGAATTGAATCATACATGTGCAGCGCTCGCATAGACACGTGAAAGGTAATAATAGTTCATGTAATTGGCGCACGTTTGGTCAGGGCAGGTAAACTGTAAACTTTGTGGGTTTTTTTTAAAATATTTATTTATATATTTATTTCCAAAATGATAATCTTCAATTTTTTGTAGTTCTTGTTAGGTCGCGCGCGTGTGTGTGCGCGTGTGTGTGTGTGTGTGATCTATTTAAAACCAAGACACACCCACTAGAACTCAGCAGCTGATCTACGGGGGTCAAACTGATCTTGATCCTCTCACTGCTGACGTCATCGTCCTCGTGGGTCGACGTCCGACGGTCCGTGACACGGGTTCTGCACACACCCTCGGGCCATAAGGTGTACCTTAGTTTAAGGAGTGTGTGTGGTGGGGGGGGGGAGGCATGGAGGGGGAAGTTGTATTAAAAAAAAAAGAAGTTAGTGACATACGTTTGAAATGTAATCCATCACACGCTAACTATCAAAAGTACACCATGTAACGTACAACAGTTTCAAGTATTTGCTCACTTTATACTAGACGCGAAACTAAATGAAGTAAACCCTGAGTGGTATATCAGGTGAAATTTCTATTTTACAGGTAAAAAGAATGCTAATGTTCAAGTTGTCCACATCAAACGATCTAAGTATGATAATGAATCTAATAAAATAATAGCGATTTGGGTTCTGCGTTAATTAAATAAAGTAAAATACAATCATGAAAAAATCGGATCTGCCCGAAACCCAAAAATAACCTAGCCTACCGATCAAGCCTAAGGGGACATAACTCTATGCAAAGGATTTTGCAGTATACAGCTAGTTTATAATAAAAGTCGTGATTATGATGTGAAATCGTTGGCTGTGATATAATTCCGAATGAAAGTGATGAAAGTATCAGAACTATGAGGATAATTGTAATACACAATGGGGAGTTAATTAATTTCATAAATAAAAAAGGGAGATTACCATAGCAGTCTGTCCACTCTGTACTCGACCAGAGCCACGATGACCCATGATATCGCCATTACCACGGCCAGACTGACCAGATTCTCGTAAAAGTAAAGTTTGTGCACCTCGTATTCAAAATATTTTTTCATGGTGGGCGTTTGGACTTTGGCCCGTGGTGAAGTGAAGTTTGAGTCTGACAGCACAGGGCCCGCCATAGCTTAAAACAGAAGAAAAAAGATTTGACAGTGAAAACTTGCGCTTCGCGTACACAGCCGACACGTCTGTTGCACACTCACACTCTAACTCAACATTCGTCACGAACATTCGGACACACAATGTCGCATACTCACTCTCTAACTCAACATTCGTCACGAACATTCGGACACACAATGTCGCACACTCAAGCTCAAACTCAACATTCGTCACGAGCATTCGGACACACAATGTCGCACACTCACTCTCTGACTCAACATTCGCCACGAGCATTCGGGCACAAAATGTCGCACACTCACTCTCTGACTCAACATTCACCACGAGCATTCGGACACACAATGTCGCACACTCACGCTCAAACTCAACACTCGTCACGAACATTCGGACACAAAACGTTATCACTGAATGGATTTTATATCACCACAGCGGGCAGACAAACAAAGAGATGTGGGGTCTATAGACATCAGCATTTTTTCTAATGTGCTGTCGTCAATTGAACGTATTTTCATGAAAGTTCATCTGAATGACTTCCTGTCCTATATTTGTTAGAATACAAGGGCTTAATGTAAATCAAGTTATATTTAAAAAAAAAGAAAACCGCCAAAAAACTCATTGACAAAACCAAAAAAAAAAAAAAACCCGCACAATGAGAAAAAAAAACAAATTGAAATGTCCAAATCAACTAGTTTTTCAACAATATTTTCTTCGTCTTATTCTGTGATTACGTAATATAAATAGTTGAGGCCGCCAATAACCCACAAAAACCACCATACTTATAAACCTCCCGCCAATAACCCGCAAAACCGCCATACATCCTAACCTCCCGCCAATAACCCGCCAAACCGCCATACATCTAAAGCTCCCGTCAATAGCCCACAAAACCGCCATACATCTAAACCTCCCGCCAATAACCCGCCAAACCGTCATACACCTAAAGCTCCCGCCAATAAACCGCGAAACCACCATTCATCTAAAGCTCCCGCCGATTACCAGCCAAACCGTAATACATCTAAAGCTCCCGCCGATAACCCGCCAAACCGCCATACATTTAAAGCTCCCACCAATGTCCCCCCCCCAAACCACCCAAACTAGCGACTATACCCGCCAATTCAGCATCTATAAGTCACCACCACATCTGAATTCTCCCCCCCCCCCCCACTTCTCAACTCCCCTTTCCGCCCCGCCAACTTTCCCCCATTGTTTTCAAACTCACTGTCTACACATAAGACCCCTACACACACAAATCCCAACATTTGGGGCCTGGAAGAGTCACACTGGGCGCCAAGAACTCTTGGTGCGCATCTGGCAAGGAGCCCTTTTTTTTTAAATCTACGACTACCCCCCCCCCCCCCCCACTCTGTGGTGCGGCTCACCAAATCCTTCAGGGTCGTACTCGAAGGCCATGGATACGAAGAAGAAGAAGGTCGAGGTGAGGTTGTATTTGGGGCAGACCAGGGAGAACACAAGGTGAAGCCAGTAGAAGACGCCTTCAAATGGAATCTCCACTCTTAACATGGTCATGATGAAAGACGCCAAAACACCTGAATTAGTGAAAAAAACCGATATCAGGAAATATGTATAGTCAATCTGTATACTTAATATGCGTAGTCGATCAGTTCAGTCAATCTGTTAGTCACTATGCTTAGTCATTAGGTATAGTCCATATGTATAGTCCTATATAAATGCATTTAGAAGCAGAATTCACACGTGGTTTCGATTTAGTCCCTCTGCAATGTCATAACACACAAAATTAGGTTTGAATCTTCCTCAGAGCAACAAAGACGGGCCCGCGGACAGGCGCTGAGTCGAATTCTGACCTATGTACGCGACAATATTAGAACTAGACTGGGCTCATCACTGACCTATGTACGCGATAATATTAGAACTAGACTGGGCTCATCACTGACCTATGTACGCGACAATATTAGAACTAGACTGGGCTCATCACTGACCTATGTACGCGACAATATTAGAACTAGACTGGGCTCATCACTGACCTATGTACGCGACAATATTAGAACTAGACTGGGCTCATCACTGGCCTAGAGAACGCGACAATATTAGAACTAGACTGGGCTCATCACTGGCCTAGAGAACGCGACAATATTAGAACTAGACTGGGCTCATCACTGACCTATGTACGCGACAATATTAGAACTAGACTGGGCTCATCACTGGCCTAGAGAACGCGACAATATTAGAACTAGACTATGCTCATCACTGACCTATGTACGCGACAATATTAGAACTAGACTAGGCTCATCGCTGACCTATGAACGCGGCCATCATCAGCATGACAACCACCGCCCTGGCTGGATTCCTGAATAAAAACTGGACAGCGTACAGGTAAGGAAACATGGTCAGCCCGTACAGTAACAGGACGGACAAGGTAAGCACCCAGCGGTCCTGTCTGACGTACACTTCCGGGTTGTACAGGAAGGCCAGCATGAGCAAGGCCACGATGACCACGTAGACGATGATGTCGAAAGAGAAGGTCCCCAACCAGTAGGCGATGGGGTTGACGCCGCTGAGCGACTGGAGATGTTTGGCCCCGACCTGCAAACACAAGAAAATCCATCCATCCATCCATCCACATCCATCCATCCATCCACATCCATCCATCCATCCATCCATCCATCCATCCACCATCCATCCATCTATCCATTTCTATCTATCTATCTATCTATCTATCTATCTATCTATCTATCTATCTATCTATCTATCTATCTATCTATCTATCTATCTATCTATCTATCTATCTATCTATCTATCTATCTATCTATCTATCTATCTATCTATCTATCTATCTATCTATCTATCTATCTATCTATCTATCTATCTGTCTGTCTGTCTGTCTGTCTGTCTATCTATCTATCTATCTATCTATCTATCTATCTATCTATCTATCTATCTATCTATCTATCTATCTATCTATCTATCTGTCTGTCTATCTATCGTGTCTCAATGTCTGTGTATCAATTTCTCTAAAACTGTAACAGTTGTCCATCGAGCCATACCGCTCTCTCCTGGATCAGCGGGTAGATAAACAGGACTGGCACCAGCGCCATGGAGAACCCTAGGCAAAACCCAGTAGCGATCTGGAGTTTGTCAGACATTTTATTGCCCTTGGGCGGATAGTGGTGGACCCCGGTCTGGACGGAGAACCCGCTGCCTAGTGACCTCTTGACCCAAGCTTCCATCGCTAGCTGCACCTGCAAGTGTGTTCCAAAACGTGAACTTTTAACCTTTCACACAGACACAAGACATTAGTTGCCTTTAGCTTTAACCTTCACATTAGACAAACATGGCAAAATGGTAATATTGTTTGGCGCTCTGTTAAAGGCAATAGCCAAAAAAAAATGTTACATTAATCCCTAGCAATCGAAAATTTAATGGATTATAGTTAAATTTGTACAATTTCGGAGATAACGACTGTGAGAGGAGAACATCTAGTATCAGAGAATTTTATTAGCTGGCTTACACTGATGAACATTAGACAATTAGCCCTAGTCCTAGTATAAATTATTTCACAATAGACTCGGTACATTAATTATCTAGAAATTCATTTTTTAGTCTATGTTGATAAGTTTCATTGATAACAGTATCAATTTATGACATTTGTTGAAAATGGTTTTAGTAGAAATTATTTCCATAAACAATTTAGATTAATGCATTTTTTAGTGTGAGAACATTTGAATTTTAAATTTAACAAAAATATCAAATTGCATCGACCGGGAATCGAACCCGGGTCACCCGCGTGGCAGGCGAGTATTCTACCACTAGACCACCGATGCTACATTACGGAGTGGTCAATTAATATTTTTGTAGCTAATGTAATTAGTCTTCAGGTTATTTTTGAGATAAGGATCAATCAAAATTTACCTTGACAGTCATAATCTACTACCTGCACTGTAAGGTTGTAATGTGTTTATACTGATGTCTTGAGTGGGTGGGTGTGTTGGGGGAGGGGGGTGTGGCGGAGTGAACTAATTAACAACCCCCACCTCGTTCAATGTAGACCGACTACACAGAATGGTCACTAGTACGGCAGATATGACGGAATACAGAGGCATAAGGGGGTGGGTGTAAAGACACAGAGAGTCAGAGAGGTAGAGAGAGAGAGAGAGAGAGAGAGAGAGGGGGGTTGGGGGACAGAGAGACAAAGAGAGAGAGAGAGAGAAGGGGGGACAGAGAGAGAGAGAGAGAGAGAGAGAGAGAGAGAGAGAAGGACAGAGAGACGAAGAGAGAAAGAGAGAGTGTAAGGCTTAACATTGGAGACAAACGAATTCATTTAACAAACAAAAAAATCACGAAAATTAGCAGTCTTAGAGATGGTGTACTCTTGGGTATTCAAAGGTATTCTAAGGAATCACTGTATAAAAGCATCTTACAAGCAGTCCAACAAAAAAAAACAGTCAGACAACTACCAGTCACTCAATTGCCAATCAGTCAATTACCAGCCAGTCAATACCAGTCAATTACCAGCCATTCAATGACCAGCCAGTCAATTACCAGTCAATGACCAGCCAGTCAATTACCCGTCAATGACCAGTCAGTCAATTACCCGTCAATGACCAGCCAGTCAATTACCCGTCAATGACCAGCCAGTCAATTACCCGTCAATGACCAGCCAGTCAATTACCCGTCAATGACCAGCCAGTCAATTACCCGTCAATGACCAGCCAGTCAAATACCCGTCAATGACCAGCCAGTCAATTACCCGTCAATGACCAGCCAGTCAATTACCCGTCAATGACTAGTCTGTCAATGTAGTCCGACACTGGGGTTGGACGCGGTGAATTGAACTAACATACAAATCTACCATGTTCAATGTAGTCCGACACTGGGGTTGGACGCGGTGAATTGAACTAACATACAAATCTACCATGTTCAATGTAGTCCGACACTGGGGTTGGACGCGGTGAATTGAACAATCAGATGCATCCACCATGTTCAATGTAGTCCGACACTGGGGTTGGACGCGGTGAATTGAACTAACATACAAATCTACCATGTTCAATGTAGTCCGACACTGGGGTTGGACGCGGTGAATTGAACTAACATACAAATCCACCATGTTCAATGTAGTCCGACACTGGGGTTGGACGCGGTGAATTGAACTAACATACAAATCTACCATGTTCAATGTAGTCCGACACTGGGGTTGGACGCGGTGAATTGAACTAACATACAAATCTACCATGTTCAATGTAGTCCGACACTGGGGTTGGACGCGGTGAATTGAACTAACATACAAATCTACCATGTTCAATGTAGTCCGACACTGGGGTTGGACGCGGTGAATTGAACAATCAGATGCATCCACCATGTTCAATGTAGTCCGACACTGGGGTTGGACGCGGTGAATTGAACTAACATACAAATCTACCATGTTCAATGTAGTCCGACACTGGGGTTGGACGCGGTGAATTGAACTAATATACAAATCTACCATGTTCAATGTAGTCCGACACTGGGGTTGGACGCGGTGAATTGAACTAACATACAAATCTACCATGTTCAATGTAGTCCGACACTGGGGTTGGACGCGGTGAATTGAACTAACATACAAATCCACCATGTTCAATGTAGTCCGACACTGGGGTTGGACGCGGTGAATTGAACTAACATACAAATCTACCATGTTCAATGTAGTCCGACACTGGGGTTGGACGCGGTGAATTGAACTAACATACAAATCTACCATGTTCAATGTAGTCCGACACTGGGGTTGGACGCGGTGAATTGAACTAACATACAAATCTACCATGTTCAATGTAGTCCGACACTGGGGTTGGACGCGGTGAATTGAACTAACATACAAATCTACCATGTTCAATGTAGTCCGACACTGGGGTTGGACGCGGTGAATTGAACAATCAGATGCATCCACCATGTTCAATGTAGTCCGACACTGGGGTTGGACGCGGTGAATTGAACTAACATACAAATCTACCATGTTCAATGTAGTCCGACACTGGGGTTGGACGCGGTGAATTGAACAATCAGATGCATCCACCATGTTCAATGTAGTCCGACACTGGGGTTGGACGCGGTGAATTGAACTAACATACAAATCTACCATGTTCAATGTAGTCCGACACTGGGGTTGGACGCGGTGAATTGAACTAACATACAAATCTACCATGTTCAATGTAGTCCGACACTGGGGTTGGACGCGGTGAATTGAACTAACATACAAATCTACCATGTTCAATGTAGTCCGACACAGGGGTTGGACGCGGTGAATTGAACTAACATACAAATCTACCATGTTCAATGTAGTCCGACACTGGGGTTGGACGCGGTGAATTGAACAATCAGATGCATCCACCATGTTCAATGTAGTCCGACACTGGGGTTGGACGCGGTGAATTGAACTAACATACAAATCTACCATGTTCAATGTAGTCCGACACTGGGGTTGGACGCGGTGAATTGAACTAACATACAAATCTACCATGTTCAATGTAGTCCGACACTGGGGTTGGACGCGGTGAATTGAACAATCAGA
>JAGDYQ010000014.1:4760899-4770899 GCA_021962125.1 Bulinus truncatus
AAGTGCATTGTATTACACGCACTATTGCACTCACCGTTCGCTTCACTTCTGGAATATACCTCTGTATAGTCTCAGTGATCTCTTGAACATCACAGTCGGTCAGTTTCACAATGTTCATGTGATACCCGGTCCCTGAAATACATGTTATTAGGTCTATTGACTCTATTCAGAACTACGCCTCACAAAATTGTCCTTCGTGTTTCGAACATACGTCACTTATTAGTTTATTACACCCGTAAACCCCCTTCCCCCATTCTTATTCGGCCCGCGCATGCCCCGAGATTGAAGGTCTGTAATTTCACCTTGGCCTTAATATGCACCTATACTGACCCAGTTAAAAATTGGTACCTTACTGGACTAACTTACTAGCCACGCAAACCTCTTGTAACCGACAGTGCAATGGTAAGCTTAGATAGATACTTTTTTTTTGTTATTAAAGGGAACTTTATAATGGTATTTATGTATGGGAAACTTTACAAAGGAAAACATTGAAATGTTAATCGTGGACAGAGTATTATGGAGAATACTATTCAAGGTAACATTTTAATAGATATTATACCACTGTATTGTTTATTGCTAATAAAGATGATAATTGATTTATTGATAGAAATTTAAAAAAAACAAATACAAAAGACTCTCAGCCCTAGTATGTGACACACTAATTAGATTGGTCTACAAACACAATCTTTATCTTATTCCAATCAACGGTTTACTGTAAATTCTCTTTAGATAGTTTGACCACCACTACACAGAATTTAATAATTTACCGTACATTCAAAAAGGCGAGCCACAGTTTAGCATATGCACTTACCGTAAATTGTCTTCATGAAATGGGAGCATATTTCAGTATTTACCGTAAATCTTCCTCAGAAAGAGCACATGACAGTTTTTTACGGTAGATTCTTTGCACGATATCGGATTACAGTTCAGTATTTACCGTAAATCCTCTTCAAAAAGTTGGACGTCCCGTAACATTTGACCACACCCTCTGCCATGATGACGATCCTGTCCCCCAAGATGTCTGCCTCGTCCATGTAGTGAGTGGTCAGCAGTATGGTTCGTCCTTCTCGTTTCTTCTTCAGGAAGTTCCACAGCTCTCTCCGTGTGCTGGGGTCTAGTCCAGAAGAGGGTTCGTCCAAAAATACAATCTAGAAAATTTACAATGATATATATATATATAATTGTATAACACCGACACAGATATTTTGAGATCACATTACATTATCACGTTTACAGTAAACACCCTGCACAATTCTTCAGTCTTGACATAGCTTTACGATAACACCGCTGCTGTAAATTATGTTCACTGAGGCATTGACGTTACCTGACTCCCTCCTATAAACGAGCAGGCGACGGACAGTTTCCTCTTCTGTCCACCGCTCAGAACTGCGGAGTAACATTTCCTCTTCTCCGTGAGCTCGACCTCTTCCAGCAATGTGTCGATTTCTTTCTTTGTGTTGACCCTGTCATACTGTTCCCTCAACTGTTGAGTCGATACATTAAAAAAAAAACAAACATAAAAATAAAATATAATATGAATAGCGCACCACTCTCGCACTATACACGAGCTTATTCTGTTTTTTTTTTACCGTATGTGAAGTCTCATGTAAGGATGAGATGTTTACCCCCTTTAGGTCCTATACACCACCATATCCGATAGTGCAATGGCCATAGTGGCACCACGGGAGACATGGAGGGGGTGGGAACTAGTAAAATTGCCTCGACGCTCACCTAAGATCGAACCAATGAAACTTAGTTCGGACAGTCGCACACGTTATCGCACGACGACCATAGACACGTCGGCTTACAGGATGTAAATGATCAACATCTCACCCATACAGTATGGGGGAGGGGTGGACTTCACAGATTATTTATATACAAGGGGGTTGGGATGGTTAGGAATGAAGGGGGGTTGGTTGTTCAAAATCAAGGAAAAATGAAGCTGTACTTAATAAGTGAATGACTCCATTATGGGATCAAGTATTGAACGTTTTATTGTTATATATAATAATAATAATAATAATAAAAATAACAACACAGACAGTGCACAGTGAATTTAACGATGTGACCTACTTTAGAGTAGAAGATCAGGTGTTCCTCACAGGTCAGTGAAGGGAACAGAATGTCATGCTGCGGACACGGTCCGACATTCCGCCTGGCCTCCTTGAGGTTCTTCGTTACATCGAAACCGTTCACTATGGCCGTGCCTTTTGTTGGCGGTAGAAAACCTGGGGAGGGGGGGTGGTAGAGCAGAACACATACTGTTATCGGGTAGAATAAAATAGTGTGGCATTTCGTTGAGTGGCATTGCGTTGAGTGGCATTTTGTTTTGTGGCATTTTGTTGGGTGGCATTTTTTATCATTGGTGGCCGAAAATTAAACTTAAAATTTCAATAAAACTTCCATTTGCAAATAAAAAAAAATCACAAATTCTAGCCCTGCCATGGGCAAACTACGCCCAAGGGTCACATCCGGCCAGCCGGAGTGTTCATTGCGGCCCGCCGATTTATATTTGTTCACGTCTACACTCCATCCTTCTGCTTTATGAACCTGTGGCCCGCCGGTCAAAATAACGACATCGGCCCGCGATCTAAAAAGTGCGCACACCCTTAGCCTAGCCTGTGGGCGACAAAGTGCTAAAAATAGTAACGACAACAACAGAACGAACGTATCACTATAACAACATGTTTTTATTATTAATTTATCAGGTTTATTATATTTGAATAACATGATTTATTTTTGCTACCCGTATGATACATTGAATTACTTCAGCTGTTAAGAGTTTACTCATGTCAATTATCTTTTAAATAGATTTATTGAAAAACAGACTAATGGGAGACAACTCTCGCACGTCACCTGTTATCATGTTGATCGTAGTTGTCCTTCCTGCCCCGTTGTGTCCAAGCAGGACAGTGATTTGGTCCTTGTACAGGTCTAAAGTAATTCCGCACACCGCCGGATGACCGTTAAACACCTGGGGGTGGGGGAAGGGGGGGGGTTAAAAAATGTGAAGCTAAATATCATTAAATTATGCACCTATTGATTATGCCACATGAAATATAAAGCTAATCATTATGTTTCACCAGGCAAGGGTCAACTAATGCCCGCGGACCACGTGTGGCCCGTTAGGCTGTTTCATTCGGCCCGCGCTCTGCTCTTTTCCGATAGTTTATATCAACAACACTGACAGTTCATTTACGTCATCTCATATTAACACTCCAACCGACTTCTTCTAGTGCGGCCCTTTGACCAAAACTGAGGATACCAAATGTTGCCCGTGGCTCGAAAATTTTGCCCACCCTGTGTTAAAACTGAACTGTTGATTTACGATTAATTTTGAATAAGTTACATGCTGTAGAGAAAAAGCAGAAATCAACGGTTTTCAGTCGGTGAACAAGTAATAGCAATCAACAAGTTGTCTCCCCCCCCCCCCCCCCCCCATTTGTCCGGGATGTAAAGTTTTGCATTGTCAACTTAAGAATCTTAGACAATTTTAACATCGCCATAAGTTAGCATAGGTATCGCTCATAATCATCACCCACCCCGAGCCTTTATTAACGCGCCCCTCCCCCATACCCCCACCCGTCGATTGGAAATCTATTTACATCCATGGCCCACCTTCAACAAGTTGCGAATTTTGATTCCTGGGGCGAGGTCGTCGCTGGGCTGCTCAAAGAATCTCACGTCCTGTTCTGGCGTCTCTTGTAGGTCAGGGACGGATCCAAACTTTGGGCACCAGTAGGTCGTCTAGATTTGATGGATAGCAAATAGAGTGGTGTCTGTCTGTCTGTCTGTCTGTCTATCTGTCTATCTATCTATCTATCTATCTATCTATCTATCTATCTATCTATCTATCTATCTATCTATCTATCTATCTATCTATCTATCTATCTATCTATCTATCTATCTATCTGCCTGCCAGTTTGTTTGTCTGTTTATTTGTCTACCCTTCTTATTTAGAAACTGTACCGTACCGTCAGAAAGAAGTGGTACGGCTGGGGTATGCCGTACTCTCCAGGATACACGTTGTCCATGTACCAGACAATCAGACAGTTGAGCACAGTGTTGGTCAGCAGCATAACCAAAGCATCAAGGGCGTTCAGGTGTGGCAACACCTCAGTTGACAGCATGTGGTCAAACGTCAGGCTCACCTCTGTTAGACTCGACAGACAACAAGACAAGTGATATCGTCACTTGCGGTCAAGAGATATTGTCATTTGTGTTTAAGTGATATCGTCACTTGTGGTCAAGAAATATTGTCATTTTTGTTCAAGAGAAAGTGACACAACCTCGGGTAGAGACAGAGACAATGGTATAAAAAATCGCTGCTCTCAACCGGCGGCACGAGTACCCGCCGAAGGCAACGGGGGAAAATATTCAAGGGGGGGGGGTTTCGAAGTGACATACGACTTTCGTTTTAAAAACAACCAAGATATTCTTCAGAATATCGTCATTTATCTGCGTGACTCATCACCAAACCACGTGACCAAGTATCGTTATAGATAGGTAAGCACTTTTTCCGTTATGACCAGTAGTACCTTTATCCGCGAACTTACGTGTGAGGGGGTACCCGCTGGCACAATTTCACACCCTTGTGGGGTACAGTCGCGAAAACGACTGAGAACCTCTTGTATAGAAAACAACAAAGATCTCCTTAGATTCTGTTAGTAGGTCATTAGTAGGTCATTAGTAGGTCATTAGTAGGCCATTAGTAGGCCATTAGTAGATCATTAGCAGGTTATAGTTGGTCATTAGTTGGTCATTAGTAGGTCATTAGTAGGTCATTAGTTAGTCATTAGTAGGTCATTAGTAGATCATTAGCAGGTCATTAGTAGGTCATTAGTTGGTCATTAGCAGGTCATTAGTAGGTCATTAGTTGGTCATTAGTAGGTCATTAGTAGATCATTAATAGGTCATTAGTAGGTCATTATTTCTATAAATTTAATTCGTCCTCACAATCAAAATTAAAAACTAAACTAAGTAATGAAACACAAATCAAAATAACAACAGTCAAGGCAGCAACAGTCTCACTTCTTTTCTCAAAATCCATCAACATGTTCAGGAAGTGGCCGATCCCGGACTGGAACAAAAGGACACCGCCGATGTGAGCCAGTCTTCTGGTGTCCAGGTATTGAAAGGTCAGAGGCGACGCAAACATCAGTAGGAAGTACATCGTGCCCACGACTATGGTAGCGTTTCTACCTGGAGAACGACAGCGTACTGGTCATGAGGCTCACACTCCAATACACATATCTCACTTCTCACTTCTCAATTCTCAATTCTCAATTCTCACTTTTCACTTTTCACTTCTCACTTCTCACTTCTCACTTCTCGCTTGTCACTTCTCACTTCTCGCTTCTAAATTCTCACTTCTCAATTCACAATTCTCAATTCCCTGTTCCCAGTTCTCACTTCCCACTTCTCAATTCTTTGTGTGACTAGTTTTATACAATTTATTAAAATGACTTATTTGGGTGTCATGTCCATATAGATGGATAGGTAGTGACCTTTTGATAGCTTTCAAAGTTTGCCCTATGTCCAGTGACCTTTTGATAGCTTTCAAAGTTTGCCCTATGTCCAGTGACCTTTTGATAGCTTTCAAAGTTTGCCCTATGTCCAGTGACCTTTTGATAGCTTTCAAAGTTTTTTGTATGTCCAGTATTTTTTTTAATAATAACTTTATTTTTTGGATTGTGTTAATGTTTCGACCAAACAACATAGATTTGAGATTTGGCTATAAAACAGCATAACATAAAAATGAGACTCAACTTTGGCTACAAAACAGCACATTATAAAGTTAGTTTCAAGTTAGTCTAGAAAACAGCACATCGTACAATCAGGCTCAAATTTGGCTACAAAACAGCACATTATAAAGTTAGGCTAAGCATTGGGTATAAAATAGCACAGAACACAACATACGTTTTCCATTTGGCGATATTTTGGAAGACAAACTATGCACTCTCACCTTTGCTTATAAAACAGGACATCATGCAGCAGAAACTGATAATGTTGACCGAGTACAGGGTCAAGACGGCCATTATGACCACAGGGTCACTGTACAGTATCGGTCCGTTCTCGTAGGTCAAGACGCAGAAGGCCACCGTAAAGATGATGCATGGGGAAAACCCGAAGACGAAGCTGGTGAGGAACCAAGTGAACCAGAACGAGAACGTCTGCAGTCTTATCAGTTTCATTGATTCCTGGGGTAAAGACAGACACACAAATATACGAGTTAAATTCTGCAGTCCAATTAGTTTCATTGATTCCTGGGGTAAGAACAGACACACAAATATACGAGTTATATTCTGCAATCCCATAAGTTTCACTGATTCCTGAGGTAAGAACATACACACACATATATGAGCCAAAGTCTGCAGTTTGTCAGAAATGAACCAAACAAAAGTATTTACTTATGTTCATTTTTCGTATACTACTAACTCTGAAAATAAGCGATCGAGGCGTTTCTAGTATTCGAAGTTCTGTCGTCCATCGCGATACATTAAGTAACTGTTTTATTATATACAATCAATCCACAAGGAATTCAAACAATCATCAAATTGACTAATCAATAACGAAATGATAAACCAGTCCCCAAATTAAAAAAAAAAATCTGTTCCACCAGTTAATAAAACAAAACATTAATTAATAAATGCAGCCAATCACGTGATTAAATCAATCAATTAAATCATTCCGCACATTAATGAATTAATAAAACACTCAAATCAAACACTTTTTTACATGATCTGTAATATCATTTTCATGGAATATATTTACCTTGATTCTACTTTCCTTCTCTTGGACTATACTCTGCGCAGTGACCACTGCTAGGCCGAAGTACAGCAGGACGAACAGACTTTTGTTCATCTGCAATATTGCTTCCCGCGTAAAAATGACAGGGGGCGGTTCTGGCTTCATCATTATAGAGAATGTTTCGTTTGGAGGGGGCTTCTTGAGGGCCTCTCTCTTCTGCCAGTAGTTGATAAATATTTTGGTGACAACGAACTGGGTCAGCAGAGTGTTGATGTGTGCTAAGAGATGAGAGTCTATCTATCTATCTATCTATCTATCTATCTATCTATCTATCTATCTATCTATCTATCTATCTATCTATCTATCTATCTATCTATCTATCTATCTATCTATCTATCTATCTATCTATCTATCTATCTATCTATCTATCTATCTATCTATCTATCTATCTATCTATCTATCTATCTATCTATCTATCTATCTATCTATCTATCTATCTATCTATCTATCTATCTATCTATCTATCTATCTATCTATCTATCTATCTATCTATCTATCTATCTATCTATCTATCTATCTATCTATCTATCTATCTATCTATCTATCTATCTATCTATCTATCTATCTATCTATCTATCTATCTATCTATCTATCTATCTATCTATCTATCTATCTATCTATCTATCTATCTATCTATCTATCTATCTATCTATCTATCTATCTATCTATCTATCTATCTATCTATCTATCTATCTATCTATCTATCTATCTATCTATCTATCTATCTATCTATCTATCTATCTATCTATCTATCTATCTATCTATCTCTATGTATCGGTTATCTGTGTATATCTATCTATCTATGTTTTATTTGTGTATCTATCCCTCTATCATTTAGCATTCCATCAATCCATCTATATCTCCATCTATCCACCTCTCTATCCATTCATAACTTAGACCATCCATCCATCCGTCCTGACGTGTTTGGGCCGAGGGCCGTAATTTGCCCCCGACCTTCGCTTACAAAATGTGTCACCGTAAATTTCATCCGTCTTGTACGGATATGTAGTAACTGTCAGAAACTTGAGGTTCTTCGGTATACTCTGACCACCGTCCACTTGAAACAGCACTCATTGGTAAAAAATTATCGGCTCAACGCCATCAAAATTACTACTGTGAACTAGTTTAGGGGCTGTTGATGGGGGAAAGAAAATAAAGGAGTTCATTAAAAATAAAAAGGTGGGAATACGAAAAACGAAATAAAAAAAAAAAGAAAATTCGTTTAAAAAGTGAGTTTAATAAAAAAAAGAGTGCTCAAGATTATAAAGCAAACAAACAAATGATCAATTATAATTTAGTAAACATCTGATGGATGGAGTGAAGGGCTGAATGATGGATGGAGTGATGAATTGATAAATGAAAGGATGGATTGATGGAGATATATATGGATTGATAAAACGATAGATAGATAGATAGATAGATAGATAGATTTAGTGAAATGATATGATGAGCTTAATTGGGAGTATTGTTAGAGTCCCTGCAAGGATAAGATGTTTCATATCTTTTTTTAGAGACTTTTGTAAAGACCTTTTTTAAATCTTAACCACAGTTCAGTGTGCACTGTTTATATAGACACCACGGGACACCAGGAGTAAGAATGGGCTCACCCCATGAATTTAATAGAGCCTGATTTCATGGTTATGACGATATAAATTTTGTTTCGTTATCAGTGTATCGTTTGTAACGCCACTAGGGTCATAAAAATGTTAACAAGGTTCAAACCTGTGACAATGATTACGTCGCATGAGGTCACAATCTATATGGCACTAATTGAGGAGAAGGTGTTCAATGGGCGTTAAAGATAAAATGTTCTTACATTTGGATTTAGGGTCAAAAGTTAAGCATTTCATCATCATTCGTTATTACATGGGGCTGATAGTATGTAAACCAAACGTGTAAGTGTAAGTGTCAATTACACGTGCGTTAAGTTTTAACGGCATGCATGTCAAGTGTCTGTCACATGTTTTTATCTTTAAGGCTGTTTATGTTTGTCAAGGTATGCGTCACCAAAAAATCTTACTTTATTTTAAATGCAAGTACGGTCTTTTAGACCTAGACATAATAGTAAATGCAGATATGGATTTATAGTACACAGTAATACATTCTATTCTGCTGATCGCGTAAATCTCAAGAAATATAACTCCTGATACTTCGCTACTGACTCGAATTATCTGCCCCGTCATGCAACAGCTCATTGACAGCGCGTGAACCTGGCTGGTAGTAGAGCACCACGCCTCGCTCAAATCTGTTGCCCAGGTCTATCGGTTCCGGCGTCGGCGCGTGGTAGGTAGACTGTAGTGGCTTCTTCCCGTTCTGGTGCCCATAGATGACAATGTAGCAGATGACCAGTGGTAGGCCTGTGAATGACATGCGGTATATGGATATATGGATGACAATTTGGCAGACGAACATTGGTAGGCATGAAAAAGACATGTGGCTTTTGGATGACATAGTAGCAGACGACCTTTGGTAGGAGGCCTGTGAAAGATGGCATTTGGATGACGATTTGGCACACGACTAGTGGTAAACCTCAGAATGACATGTGTTATATAGATGACAATGTTAGCTTTCATCATCTCCCCCCCCCCACACCACCCTAGTCTACAACCTGTCCCCGACGTGGATTATATGACATCGTCCTTTCAGGTATGGCTTGGGTGGTGGGGTTAGTTTGGTGGCTTGGTTATCCCATTACCATTGTTTGCGGTTTTCATCTGTTAGCGGTTTTCTACAGTTGGCGGTTTTCGTCTGTTGGCGGTTTTCTTCTACAAAGTTTTTATATTTACTTAAATTGTAAAGATTGAAGAAAATGTGGACATTTCCTATCTGGCAGTTTTTTGTTTTATTTTGATGGATTCCTTATAAAAACTAGCAATTTTGACATAAGCGTTTTATGTGTTTCAGTAAACATGCTAAATAACATTTTGAATATATTTCATAACTATTTCAATATGCCAGAAAAATGTGTTCCTAATATATATATATATATATATATATATATATATATATATATATATATATATACACACACATACACAGCCCCGTAGCGTGAAAACTCTACAGCAGGGGCCTGGCAATAGCAGGGGGGGGGAGGCAGGTAATACATTTTACTAAGTAGAACAAATAAGCAGAGGGGGGTCAGACTAAACGCAGGAGGGTCCGGCCCCCGTGCCCCTTCCCCCGCACGCTA
>JAGDYQ010000014.1:4775899-4788526 GCA_021962125.1 Bulinus truncatus
GGCATGATAGTCGGGGCCTACGCAAACCTCTCTTTGTTCATGTGGGATGTCTCCGATTTCTTCGGCACGTTGAATTGCTCCAGCAGTTTCCTCGTCTACTGGATGTTAAACTCAAAATTCAGAATAGCTTTTTATCAACTATTTAGCCCGAAATGTGTAAAGAATTGATATTGTTATAGTTCTTTGTTACAGATGTTGATTGGATCTACTATTGGAGAGCAGTGGAGCAAATATCGCAGGTATGCAATACAATGCGGATATACATAATTCTTCAGATTATTAAGATGCGTCTAGTAAACAAGGAACAGGTTGGACATTATAGAATACTACTTATTGATATTCGAACTTTTTTCTGTCTATGAATGGTTTTTCAAATAATATGTATCAAAATGAATTCATGACCACAACACAGTTGCTTTAAATAATTAATTAATTAATATTTAATTAAAAAAATAATGTGCATCGACCGGGAATCGAACCCGGGTCACCCGCGTGGCAGGCGAGTATTCTACCACTAGACCACCGATGCTTCGATTTTATTCTTGTAATTTAATAATTTTGGTTCAAATTCATTCAGTTAAAAGGGTTCATCAAAATTTACTTTGTCAGACACTTCCCTTACTACGGCCTTGGGGGGTGGGGGTGTGTATGGGAGAGAGGGGTGTTGACGTAATGACTTAAAAAGTAGGCCGCCATGGTCAATGCACTGGGTCACACATTGGGGAAACTACGACCTGAGGGCAGTATCCGACGACCCAACAGGTAGTTTGATTCCCCCCCCCCCCCTCAAACCCACCGTCCCCTCCGCTCTTTCACAACAGCGACGTTTCCATTCACTTTTCGTTATTTCATATTGACACCTTACACTTCATTCTCTTGCTGCGGCCCAAAAGTCAAATTTAAGAACTTGATTTGGCCCGCGGTTCAAAATTTTTGCCCACCGCTATACTTGGTACTCAGCAAGAATGTTCAACTTTTTAAAATATATTTATTATTTGGCAAACAATTTATAAAAATAAAGAACTTAAAAAGATAAACTATTTATTTGATCAGATCATCAAAGAACAAAAAAAAAGTCATAGGTTATAAAAAGGTCAGTCATTGTCAGTTGTTAGCCATTGTCAGTTGTTAGTCATTGTCAGTTGTTAGTCATTGTCAGTTGTTAGCCATTGTCAGTTGTTAGCCATTGTCAGTTGTTAGCCATTGTCAGTTGTTAGTCATTGTCAGTTGTTAGTCATTGTCAGCTGTTAGTCATTGTCAGTTGTTAGCCATTGTCAGTTGTTAGTCATTGTCAGTTTTGAGCCATTGTCAGTTGTTAGTCATTGTCAGTTGTTAGTCATTGTCAGCTGTTAGTCATTGCCAGTTGTTAGTCATAGTCAACCATTTTCAGTTTTAATGCGTTCACTAATTTGTCTTTGAAGAATAATGTTAGAGCGGGTCTCAAATTTTATAGACAACGCCCCAATGAGAAATCCAAATGAATCTACTCGCATATAATTGTCTAACCGGATATGACGTTAAATTAAATTTAATTTTTTGCTTTGTAATAATATAATAAAAAATGTTTTGATCTGACCTATATAAATATATCTTCCCAGTGTATTACAAAACTACCTCTTTAGTGTATGAGGATATAGTATATCTTGTCAGGCGGACTTATGTTCATTGAGGCCCTGCTAGGCCCAGCAAGAAAATGTTAGACCCACTCAAACAAAAAGCCAAAATAAAAATGGCGAGGCTATAAATGGCCAATACATGTGGGCTTGTTTTGTGTGCCTTCTCTCCCTCCCCCCCATCCCCAAAACCCTCACAAGGAGAAGTATTTTTTTTCAAGCCGTTATTTCCGTATTCGTTTGTTTTTTCTAACGAGGTTAAGGCTGGTATACAGGTGGGCATCTTTCATTATTTTCTTCTTTACAGTTGCCATCGCTGCGGCCTCACCGGCCTGGTTTGACATGTGGGGGCCCATGGGTGTGCTGTTCAGACATCTGTGTTTTCAGAAAAAAAAATATTTTTACTACATGTTTTAAAACGGTTAAGTACCGGTGAAAGGCAAATGTAAACTTAATAGATTTCAAAATATAAAATACACAATATTTAAAATAATAAAAGCCTTAAAAGGGTAACTTTTTAAACCCCGTTATGTAATAGCGTCGATACTTACCTGTTGTTTTGTGCCTATGACAAATTTGTAATGAACATTAGGTGTTCATATGATCAATTATTAGCATATATTATCAATCTGGTTGACTCTCTTTAATTGATTTTAATTCTGACTCTGTGGCTCCAATAGCATGTTTCACGTTGACATTCACTACCTGGTCAGGTTTTGTTTTGTCAAGGATCATTCGTGTTTCTTGGCCAGTCTAAAGTGGTAGTACAAGTCCTGAAACTGATTGTTTCCGACAATCTTCTCATTCAGCTAGTCCAGGGGTGGGCATACTGCTTCCCGCTGGCCGCATGCAGCCCGTAAGAGTATTTTAAGCTTGTACATGTTGCGATCTTTTGTCGATGTTAATTTTCTTTATTTAGAGTTTTCGCTGTATTTTTAGGGATATTAAATCGGTTGTATGGATCCACGCACTAGCACATTATGACCTGAAGGAGAAGTTCAAGTCAGTTCTATTGCTGGAGTTTTAAAGATATTTGCCAGCAGCGGCATGTCCACACCTAAAACTCTAACTGCAAACAAAGCATGTGTCATTATCTATTTTTTTTGGGTCCACATACATTTGTGAGCAAGGGTTTTCTTGTATGAAAATAAACAAGTCTAAGAACAGATCGATGTTCAGTGACTGCGATTTAAATTCAGTCAGGGGAATCACCACCAGCCAACTGGTTCAACAGTTCACAAAAATTTTCCAAAATTGTAAACAGTGACATACTTCTCATTAATTACAATTGTACTCTGTGGTCAGCTTGAATGTAATTTAAGTTCCATCGTATTCATAATTATTATGACAGAAATAATTATAAATATTAAAGTCTTATTATCAAATTATCAACTGATTTAATTCGTATTTTAAAATGTAATGTATATGTGTAATAGAGTGTAAATATGTGAAATAAAATTAATTCATATTTTCATACGTTGTAAATTGTATTTGAAGTAGACACTATATAGATGCGGCCCGACGAAAACACGAATGTTGTTTGCCCACCCCCTCCCCCCTGAGCTAGTCTATCCGTCAGACGTTGTATCCTGTCATCTTTCACTGCCGGACTGTCGGAGGCCAATCTTGGGTCTGGTGAGATTCTCCACTAACGTGACATCTCGTTGGCTACAGTAGAAAGGAGGTGTCGCATGGCACCTATACTTCCTGCGCAATGCCGGGCATCACAGCAAGTCTTTGGATACATTCAGTAAATGTGTACACTGTCCGGCTAATAAACAATCACAGTTTTATCTGTTAAATAGATGCGCAAACTCAATTTACTTTTTTTTACTGGAATGCATGAAACAAAGATGTCCTCTCACACCCATTCTCCCACAGCACACACACAAACACATACACACACACACACACACCGTCATGACAGTGGAGGTCATAATTGACTTTAACAACCAGCGCCCAACTGTTGAACTCCGGTGGGTCGGGCAACAAAAGATACACACACACAAACACACAAACACACACACACAAACACACGCACACGCGCACACGCGCACACACACAAACACACACACCTTCATAAACACACACAAACACACACACACACACGCACACACATACAAACACACACACCTTCATAAACACACACAAACACACACACACACACATACACAAACACACACAAACACACACACACACAAACAAACACATACAAACAGACACACCCACACAAACACACACAAACAAACACACATAAACACCAGGTAAAAGTTTTAAAATTATCAATTTCACGTAGCACTGCAGACAGAGTTAAAAGAGTATTTGTCTTTATCAGTGTGTGAAGTCCCTGTAAGGATGAGTTGAGATCTCTTAGATCCTATAAACAACTAATGAGACGGTTTTTATTGTGCCCTACTCCTACTTTCATCCCCCACTATAGCCGATAGTGCAATGATCATGGAGGCACAACGGGAGACATAGCGGGGACTTTAGCCATGAACGATTTGACCGATTGCTCGCAACTGGGCCCCACGCCTGGAAGGGACCACGCAATTTACATTTATATTAATAGTAATAGTTGTTATTGTAAAAAATATATTAGAAGAGGGACATCACAAGCATCCATATTATTGGCCCCCCCCCCAATTCGTAATGTCGGCCCTGTTTCCACGGGCATAGAATCAAACTCTAGTTTAAAAAAAAACAAATAAATAACAATCAAAGGTGTAATTTTACTGTTATGTTTATTCAAGCTATGTCATCTGTTTATTATGTTGTTATGGTAACGACTGTCAGAAGACTGCGATGTACAGGGAATATTGAAGAAATGAAGCAGCAAACAAAAAAGACGGTCATGTTATGAAAATTATAGCTAAAATTTTGTATGAAATAAAAAAAGTAATTTGCATCGACCGGGAATCGAACCCGGGTCACCCGCGTGGCAGGCGAGTATTCTACCACTAGACCACCGATGCTTACAAAGATATGTGAGAAATACGTTTAAATTTGTGTTTCTCTGGAACAGGTGACATGTGACATTTGGAAAGGTCATGGGTGACACAGAAAGGATAGAATGCTTCCCTTTTTTCCCTCTCTCGGTCCATCTACCTTTGCCCTGATTAGTTTTATTCGTCGACTTTATCTATCTTGTTTATTTATTTATTTACAAATCACTTTTGTCACTAATGAAACAGTTAAAACTTAATATGGCTGACAATAACTAACCTAATTACAACTAGTGACTGGTTATTATTGGTCCTTTGATTGATTCCTACATTGATCTAATCGAATACATTGTTTTATTATATATATATATATATATATATATATATATATATATATATATATATATATATGTGTGTATATGCCATGTAATAAATATCCTCAATGGTTGACCATTTTTGTTTTGGGATTTTTGTTTTTAGTTATTTCACAGAGCTGAACCATGGACTATGTGTCAAATGAAATACATTTATCATTGCAGTCAAGGGGGACGCCAAGCAAAGGGCATGCACTCGACATTCTTTCATTTATCTGACCCTCTGTGAGAGGTATGGCTCCCCTTGAATTATGGTGTTTTACGATGTCATCTTTTCAAAATGGAATAGCGAGATGTTAGTGAGGGAGGAGTGAGCATGCTATCAAGAAAAACAATTATATTTAAAACGTGAATGGTCACTATTTGATTTTAATCCATTTCAATAACCAATACCGTTTGGTAGTGGTCTTCATTTAATATTTTACAATACATTTTTACTTAATCATGGAGATAGGCAGTTGTGTCATCAAATCGTTCATCGTAATTTTAAAAATCTCACTTAAGAAAATAAAAAAAAAGTTCCATCTGCCGGGAATCGAAACCGGGTCAACCCGCGTGGCAGCCGAGTATTCTACCACTAGACCACCGATGAGATTAAGCTACAAGACGAGGTTTGTTTAAATAAACTTTTAAAAAGTCGCACAGGCTCAAATCTCGTATGTGCGCATTTACTGTAATTAACACCGTCCACCCCCCCCCCCATGCACACACACACACACACACACACACACACACACACCCACACAGACACACACACACACACACACACACACACACCCACACACACACAGACACACACACACACACACACCCACACACACAGACACACACACACACACACACACACACACACACACCATCCTGACAGTGGAGATTATAATTATTGCTTTAACACAACCAAGTGGCCAAATGAGCATTCTGTTTGGGGGAAGGTGGTTATATTTTACCACGTGAATGTTAAAAAAAACTGGCTTAAAAATTACAAAAAAAAAATTGACAAAGTTATACTTTAACTGTGACATTTGACCCCTGATCTTCAGTGATCATTACATTCACAAGGCGCAAAGTTTGTTTGTTGACTTGAATTACAGAGCACACAAAGATGTGTAACTCAACGCTGATACAATTATTGATTGCTTGCCCGTACTAAAAGTATTTGTTACGTCATCCGTTATAAACGCACTTAGGGGTAGTGTTGTTTTCGTTGACGAAAACTAAAACTAAAACCTTCGTTGACGAAAATGTTGACTTTTCGTCAACGAGAACTAAAACTAAAACTAAAATTAGCAGCAAGACTCAAACTAGACGAAAACTGAAATCGTTACAGAAAAAACGAAATAAAAAGTGAAACTAAAATATAGTGTTGCTTTCGTTCACGAAAACTAAAACTAAAACCTTCGTTTACGAAAATGTCGACTTTTCGTCAACGAGAACTAAAACTAAAACTAAAATTAGAAGCAAGACTAAAACGAGACGAAAACTAAAATTATTACAGAAAAAACGAAATAATAACTGAAACTAAAATATGACCTGGGACTAAAACAACACTACTTAGGGGGCCCCTGTATTTTGACATTCGACACCATGACATCAGATAATGTCCTTAATATTTCATGACATGAGCCCCCCCCCCCACCAGTGCATGATTTGAGCTTTTTGACAAAATTTTAATTATAACGGCTATAAAACATCAATTATTTTGTTCAATTTTGCTGTAGGGGCCCGGAATGAGCTAGCCAATCAACTTTTTAAAATATTAATATCAGCACGGGGGCCCGTGTCACCCCTGCCCAGGGACCCGAAATTTCTGTCGGTGGGCCTGTTCGCATGGGCGTATTCATGGGGGGGCAACGGGGGCATTTGCTCCTCCCCCTAACATGTCATAAAAAATGTCATAAAGTTGTTATTTGCCCCCCCCCCTGGAAAATTTTTGCCCCCCCCCCTGGAAATTTCTTAGCGACGCCCATGTGTATAAGTAAAAAGTAAAAACAACAAAATTGTTTGTTATAAGTTTAATTTAAAACAATAAACATGCAGATTTGGCAGATTTCTGAGATTATGCAGGCATGGTTTGTGTTTCTGACTTCGGTCTTCCGTTCTGTCTTGTCAAATCTTTTGTTCTTTTAATCTTCTTCATCTGCAAGACACCAATTCTTTAATAGCAAAATATCGGTATCGGTAAAAATGCTGAGGGAAAATATCGGTATCGGACTATCGGTAAAAAGGCATATTGGTCGCTCCCTAGTAATATTGACTTCTGACTTTATTTTTATACATATGTATAATAAAATAATAAAGTACAAACTCCGTGATTTCTGAGTGATGTTATTTAATTTGCAAATTTACTTTATAGCAGAATTAATTTTATTTTAAATTGAATAATTGCGACTGGTCAATTTATTGTTGATAGATCTGTTCTTTGTTTTCAATATTTTAACAAAACTGCAACATGCCATGCATTATTGAAACGTGGTTAAAATTACATATTTCTAATTAATAGCTAAACAATCGGTACTAAAATGCACCATTCCAGAAATGGAAAGGCAAAAAATTTCTTGGGGAGGGGACTCACTGAGATCCCCTCCCCAAACCCCTCTTCTCCGTTCGCAAGCTTTCGGCGCTTCGCACCTCCATCTTCGTCCCCCCCCCCCGAGAATTTCTTCTACCCCACCAGGGGCGGAATTAGGGGGAGGGGACGGGGGGACCATGTCCCCCCCCGGTTATCGCAAGTTTAGGTAATACATCATTAAATTATCGAAATATTTTTTGTTCAAAGACCAATTTTCAACAATGAAAACAGTTTCGCCCCCCCCGGGGGTCAAAGTTTTGCCCCCCCCCCTCCTCGTCAAAATTGTCAAGATCAGCCCCTGTATCCCAGGATCAGTTCTTCGGCACCCCCCCACCCCGCCGAAAAAAATTACTCCCCTCGAAAATTTCTCCCCCCCCCCCAATGCAATAATCCTGGCTACGGGCCTGCCCGGATCCGAATAGTCACTTCGAATTTATAAATAATAAATATAAATACTGAAGTCTTTAAAAATATTTCAAATAATGTATCATTTTACTATTGGCTAATTTGATCATTGAAATAACTTTTTAGTACTTATAAAAATGGCGACTAGTGAAACCTCGATCGAAAACAATGATATGTTTCTGGATGCACTGAAATGGTTTGTTTTTAGTAAAACCGACAATGCGTATATTTTTCAAGTTCCTGACTATGGGGGTGAACGCGGCAAAATTTGCATAACTTTTTATCAGCGGGATGTTAGCGTGGAGCAATTACAAAAATTTTGTCTCGTGTGATACTATCTTAATAGGGAGCCGAGCCGGAGCCGTCAAATTTGTGGGAGCCGGAGCCGGAGCCGGAAAAATATGGCGGCTCCGCAAGCCTGCTCTTAACAAATATATTTCTTCATTAGGTACAAAAATGGAAACAAAATAATGCGACTACAAAAAGGACTAGATTGACAAATTATGTGAGCAGCTCTGGTGCTATATTGAATATGTTTATAGTGGGCCTGTGAATTATGTTTAATTAAAAAAAAATATTCACTAGACATCATCCATCCATGGTGAAGTGAAGTGTTCATCCATAGCTAAGACTTACGTAAATCTTTCCCCATCGTCGTTTCCTGGAAGGATAGTTGCAGACAGATCAACTTCATCCTCATCTAGCCACTCAACATCCTCTGAATGTGCATTTTCCATTCTGCCAATAATTGCCATGTCCGTTGAAGTCCGTGGTGGCGAATCTAAGGCACGCGTGCCACAGTCGACACCCAGAGCCTCATCAGTCGTCACGCGATTAAAATATTAAGATATCACTTTCTTTAATTGGATTGTTGGTACTTCTTTGATTACATTTTGTGCACACGGCCCCAATAAGTTTGACCACCATTGGCTTTAAACAAATCTTTTTCCTTATTTGGATGTGTGATGAAAGACAAAAGGACTTATTCCACATTAGCAGCACACAGAAACACACGCTTTTTAGTTATCATATTTATAAACACTGGCTAAATCGTCTCGACAGTGATGAAAAGAAACATCTGACTAATTATATGTTTCAAATGATATGTAATTATTTCACCAGTGCTACTAATATTACATGAAACATCTAAGCATATGTTTCAAATGATATGTAATTATTTCACCAGTGATACTAATATTACATGAAACATCTAAGCATATGTTTCAAATTATATGTAATTATTTCACCAGTGATACTAAGATTACAAGAAACATTTACAATTTCATACTTTATTTTACTCTTTGTTTTTTCCACTTCTAAAACATAATTGACCACAATCACCATGTCATGTTATAACAGTTAATTTCATCTTCACTATTTTATCAATGCATTTTTACATAAAGGTAGTATTTCAAACGTTGGGAATTTACATGCACTAATTAGTCTGTTGTATGTTTGAAATACATAAATAAATATCAGTTTACAAATAGAACAATTTATTGAACTTTTTTTTTTATTATTCAAAGCACCAACATCCATCCTGTTCTATTCTATGAAGATAAAAATATGTTTGGTGCAACAAAAACAGCTACGATAACTCTCCCCGTTATTTACCGCAACGATTTGTGAATTATTGTTCTTTGGTGTTTGAATCTCCGGTCTGAGCCCAATGGTAACGTTAAGTGTCAACACCCGACACATGTCCTTATGACTGACCAGTAATAGCCGTAGGCGACTTGAACGGCTGGAGTGGAAAAACTTGACTTTAACTGTCGGAAATAAGAGGGATGTGTTATTAAATATTATTTAGGATGTAAATGAGATGTTGTTTGTATGGGTCAGAATGGGAAATAAAAACCTACCCAATGTTTTGACTAAAAATAATACCAACAATAAGGAATGATGACCAATAGGTTTAAAAAAAAGTAAGATATTTTTCCCTGTGTATTGTAGAGATTGAATTCTAATAAATTTAAGATCAGTAATTGGATTACAGACGTAAGCACTTTATAATGGATTCAAAAACGCACATCAAATACATAATCCTCTAACCTATGCGTGTATTCCCTCAGGTAGATTTCATATCAGTGCGTTGTGCGATGAAATACTATATCTACAAATTAAATTGTACTTTTATTGCCATGAGCATGCTTAAATACAACGCATACAACTTACGATATGAAAGTTACTCACGCCCGAGGAATACCATAACTTTTCGCATCAATTACAATATAATCACTGTATTAGTTAACTCTCTTCGGGAATTCCTAAAACTAGAAATTTTCGCATCCACACATTTATTATTTAAAATGATTTTTTTATTATGGTTTTTGTTATTTTGTCTTTATAAGTAGAGTTCTGTTCTATGGTAATAAAGGTCATTATGCTCTTTCTATTGCAGTATTTCGTATATTTCTTTGTTATCCCTTCTATCTAATTTCCTTCAGCTTGCTTCAGCAGGATTTTCACTTTGTTTTTTTTAGTCATTAAAAATAACTTTTCAGGTAAAAAATGTTTGGGTATTGTGGACACTAATTTAGGTCATGGTAGAGACAAACGTTGCACGTCCGTTGGAATCCACGGCTACATACAGGGCCGTATCTAACTATAGAAGAGCCCTCTTCATGCGTTGGTGCCTTGTGTGTTCCTCACATCGGGCCGTAGTACCCTTTCCTATGCCATGTTACTTCCATGTATTGTCCATGTAATGATGTCACAATGTTACTGACCCTAGGCTGACCAGCCACTACTGTTACAATTCACCTGTAAACACACTAGCCTTCTGATATAACGACTAATACGACCAGCCCAAAGCTATGAGACTAAGAGAAGCCTTGAGATAGGAGCGTTTGTGGTAAGTTAAATAGACAACACTTTTGATTTTTAGACTTTAATCTATGTCAAGCCCAACCCCCTCCCCCCTCCCCCCCCCTGGGCTGGGAAATCCACCAAAGGTCCCAGTGGGTGCTTCTAAGATCGCCTCTCTGTGACACGACTGTGAGTTATCCGCTAAACATCAACACGGAGTCCACACAAAACAGTCAGACTGACCTTAATGGTCAGTTCCGGTCAAACAATAAACGATGCTCTATTTCATATGTCTTGTCCTGGGGCTCATCAGCTGCGTTCTGTCATCACTCCTTTCTCTTCAAATCCTGGCGTCTGTGTAGCCAGAGCTGGGTGCTATATAGCATTGTGGAGCCGTGTTCGAGTTACATTTTTTTGCTTCGGCAAACAAAAATACATTGGCCTAGCACTTTTTCGGAGCCCTCTCTCTAGTCTGTCGGCACAATTGTGTGGTTGGACTTTCCGCCTACCTTTACTTACATCACTGGGTGCATTGACCAACTTGTTCAGTCTCGATTTTCAAACAGCAAGAGCGTCAGGAGTTGAGGGGTGGAGTTATCTTTGCTGCCCCTGACGGACATCTTCGCAGACATCGTCCAGTCATTCATTTGCACAGGCACCGCGCTGAACGAGGCGGACTCTTGAGAGTGACTTCAACATGAACGACGTCGTAGCTTTCGCTCTTTAAATCGATACTCTTGTGAAATCCTTCCGGTAGGATCACAACGGTCATATTCGTTGAGTGATGAGCTTTTTATTTTTGAACCGTGTTCCCATTTCAAGTGAAATTTTATATCACCTAATCTCCAATATGTAATCATTTGCTTTTTTTTCCCGTTATATAAATATATATAGGTCACTCCACTCAGATGCTACTTTGTTAGACTAGGTTGGCTCAGATGGCAACAGGTCTATCAAGACGGAACTTTGTTTACGTCCATGAAGCACTAGTCTAATAAAACGAGTCATTAAAACTTAGTTCTAAAAATGTGTCATCAATCGCTAGTTCTACAAACGTGTCAATCAAGCAATAGTTCTACAAACAAGTTGTTCAGACAGGGAGATTACTGAAATTACATCAGTTGCAGGCGCACTGCCATCTTGCACTAGACATTAAATGGATGTTCTATGTTTTTTTTTTTTTCAATGTATTGATTTATCTTATAGATTGCCACTTTAGCTGGCATGTAATATTATTGAACCTTAAAAGATACTCATGTGTAAACCAATTACAAACGGAAATATAAATAAACTATTTCCAAATAGAATATTCTAGTCTCTATTGCCAAGCATTAAAAAATATAAATAAACAAATAAATACAAGTTTAATATATAAATAATATATATATATATATATATATATATATATATATATATATATAAATAATTGTAAATATGTAATATAATTTTATTTTTTTAGTATATTTTATCAGAAATATTACTCCGAGTAAAACAAAAAAAAATGTTAATTTCTGTTTGCTAAAAAAATTTGGGGGAAAGTTATCTCCTGAACTAATGCACAAATTACAGTATTTTCATCGAGTGTTGAACTCTCCACCTTCAACATACATAACATCCACACAGCTTTATGGTATTAATCGTTCCTTCTAAGGCCGCGGTTCTCATATTTTTATGGCTATACCTTGAAGAGTGGTGGATATGTCCGCAGGTACTCCAAACACGTCATTTCTTCCAATTCTGGCTGTTTTAAAAACGAAAATTATATGTCACTGGTGTTGCGCTGGGCATAACTTCCCACCGCTTGGATACGCCTATCACAGGTAAGAACCGGAGCTGTGGTCGTTCACCATTACGTGACGCTTTTCTTTTATCTGCCGTGAAAAAATGGAAGGAACTTTATCTGAACGTTCATT
>JAGDYQ010000014.1:4789026-4930104 GCA_021962125.1 Bulinus truncatus
ACTGTGGAAGAGTAATTGCTGTACGCAAGTAGGCTTACAACAGATACTGCCACTGGGTGATTGCAAAACTAATGAAAAATTGTTTGTGATGATTCAGAGGCAAATCTATCAATTTATATAATTTATAAAGGGGAAAAATTGACTCAAAGATTTAATAATTTGAGATTGAAAAGAATTTTAATACAAATGATGAGGTTCACATTCTGAGGTACTCATTGAATTCAATAACAGCAAACACTCTTCCTCTCTACCCAGATGGTGGTATAGTTATTGCTTTTACTAAGTTCAGCAGCAAAAAAAAAAGTAAATTATTGATTTTTTAGAATTCCAGCAATGGATCCATCCATTTTTTATGATTATAGTGGGGAAAAAATCAACCTAATACAAAACCGACTTGGAATTTGAAGGATTTAACTCAGATTCTGAGGGTTATTACGCATGGCAGATGCTGCCCCATCCACTGCGATATTTAAATACGATAAAAGTAATCCTAGCCTTGGCTGTCGTCAAATTTTTGTGGGGAAAAATCTTTTTTTTTTTTTTAGGAAAATCATTCCTTTTTAATCAATTGAAAAGGGAAAAATGATTCGATACTTGAATCTTTTCATATTCTGAGTTTTTAGGGCAATTAACCCAGGTTATGATGGGTGGTGAAAGAATGTTACTACAAAAATCATACCATGAGTGGTTTATAGAATCTAACAGATGAATAAACATAAACAAGATAGAAAAAAAAAAACAAATAAGCTTACAGGCTCTATGTCAATGTGAGTCTGGTGTTCTGCTTCATCAGCCTGTAAACCATCAACACTGTTTTGCACTTCAGGGTCAGCGTACAGGAAATGAGGGAATGAGAAAATAATAGGCAACGGAAAGCCATCAACTGTAAAATACATTAAAATAAATATAGGAATAGGAATTGATCTTGCAAAGTTTTAAAGCAACAAGATTTCATAAGATGTATTCACCTAACAATCAACTTTTAAACTTCTTCACATTCACAATGCTTTGAATGAAATATATTATAAAAATAATATTTTGGTGGGGCAAGTTGAAAGGTCTCTGTCCCTCACCCCACCACCTGTCCAACTGTTTAATGTAGTATTCTTTAGTTATCTCATTTTCATAAGTAGATTTTAAGAATGCTATAAAGCTGTGTACCCTGCAAAACATTTGCATAGAGTTATATCCCCTTAGGCTTGATAGGTAGGCTGGGTTATTTTTTTTGTTTCGGGCAGATCCGATTTTTTTCATGATTGTATTTTAAACCGGAATACTGTTGTATTAATTCTGTATTTTCGATTTAACGCAGAACCCAAATCGCTTTTATATTATTAGATATATATATATAAGTGCTTAAATGATAACATCAATTTATGCTGGTAGATATGGAAAACGTAAAGTAAAGATTCCCTACACAGGCCGTCAGGGTTATTTTTCACCTGTTTCTGTAGGTACAGCTATATATTATAATTGTGTGCTTGTTACTTTCTCCCACTAATGTCAGGTACTCGTTTTAAAACTGGGTGGACGTAGGGACATCAATCAGACCCAAGAAAAGTTTTGGCACAACGGGACTCAAACCCAGGACATATGCGTGGGGGGAAAAAAAAAAGAGATCAATTATGGTTCGGTTTCTTGCGATTTTCTAAAAGACATTTTCATAGGTAAATATTCTTAACAAACACCTGGCTCTTGACATGATGTTGAGTTCAGTAAGCCTGTAGGCAGACACCGAGTCTGTGGCACGCAGAATCCTATGTTGTCTTTATTTACAGTAGCATTCAGCATGTCATTCCGGTCACCTCCGAATTGACGAAGTTTAATTCCTTGAGGGAGAGTCACTTCCTTTTTGAAAACTCCTTTTATGGATCTGGAAAAAGTAGGCTTTATATTTTCACACTTTAGCTCACTTAAAAAGATAACTTACGAATATAGTTATAGCCCGCGCCATCATAAAATGCTGCCCTTCGCTAACTAAATTGTCTAACCTGCAAATGTCTGACACATATATCTGAGCAGTGTCTCGATCAAATCCGAAAGGAGCACTTAATGTTCCATCTGTAAAAGGAAAATAAACTTTCATTCATGGAAAAAAGTAATTATCTTTTTTACTTCTTATTTTACATGATAGTAGCATATGTATGTAACATGTGTATATAACATGTGTATATAGCATGTGTATATAGCATGTGTATATTACATGTGTGCATAGCAGACTGACCTTCATTTATTTTCAGATGAGAAAGCTGCTTAAATATTTGTAAGTTTCTAGAAACTTCTTAGCAAATCTTTTAAAGTGAAAATTATAAATGTTTTATTGCATTGGTAATTATTTTGCTTATATCCACAAGCAATATGGTAAGAAAATAGAAAAAAAAATAGCACCTGACCTGTTCCATTGATCATATTTGCCCATTGTGTAGACCAGGCATTGACAAAACTGTAAAATAAATAAGTTTAATCAGAAATATTGAGCGACAGTGTTTTAGAGGAAAAGAAATACAGCTCCCCACCCTACATATTCAAAAGCATTCTTTAAATGGAATGTGAAAGTGACAGCCCAATTTATTGCATGTATAAAAAGAATCTAACTTCAATTAAATAAAAAAACTAACTGCAATTCAACACTCTAAACATAACCAATGAATTGGTATAAGCAACATCAACTAATTACAAAAGTGTGAAGTTGAAATTCAAATTTCAAGTAAGAAAAAAAATGCTTGATAAAAGATGGTCAGGTAAACCGAAAAACAAAAATAATTAGAAATTATATGATTTTCAAAACTTTTGTTTAGAATTTAAAAGGTAAAAATGCGTTACGACCAGCAGCTAAATATCACAAACACTATACGAGAAAATAAACAAAACTTTATAAGAATTACAATAAATATAAAAAGTCAACCTCTCTCCATTGTATCTGGATATCTTCCCCACTAGGCTGCTGTCTGTGGCTCCAGTATAAACTGTATACAAACCATCATCTGTAGAATTTTTCTACAGATATAAAAAAATTAAGAAAAAAAATTGTCTAAGCTTGAGATTAAAAAAAGCGTTTTTCTATATATAGCCTATATTTTTACATTTAAAAGACACAAAAAAATATCACCTATTATTCCAACTAATATGTCATGTCATTTTTGTTTTAAAGAAATTTCAGAAATAAACTTATTAATTTCTTTAAACAAAAAGACATTTTAAATAATTTCGAGAAGACAAAAAGAAAAATAACTCATAAAAATTTTTTTTTTGGTTTTTAATGTAAGTATAAAAAAAAGGGGGGGGGGCTGACTTCAGCATGGCTGAATTTCTTTACCCGAATAAAATATCCTATAACTGTAGTCTGGAACCAAGATGGCACAAGAGAGTTCAGCATAACTAAGGCTGGATCATTATAGCCCCATAGCACTTCATATACAGGTCTTGTCATGAACATGTCTTCACCAGCTTTTACGGCCAACACTAAAGACACTATTTCATTCAGCCAGGATGGCATCCATTTCAAACTTTGAGCAATGACCTATCATTTAGAAAAAAAAAATTTACAAAATTACGCAAACAATTAAAACATATATTTCTTTACACAGAGAATTCCTCAAAAGTTCAATTATGTGGTCACTAAAATTAACAAAGTGTTAAATTAAAAAAAAAAATGTGTAGATACTGTTGATAATTTATTTTTTCATGTTATATTTTAGGTTTTGAAATATGACATTTTAACTCTGCACTCTCATCCATTTATTTTTATAAATAAATATGATAAATTTGAAATTATTTTAAACTGATGCAAACAAAATAAGCTTACAGGAACTATACATGTATTATGTAACAAAAAAAAAAGCCTTTAATACTGACACTTTAAAATAAATTCAGAAATAATTAATCATCATTATTTTTACTTCCATTTCATTATTTTTCGGTCAATGTAAATCATCATGATTTCCCCTCACACAGTGAAAAGTAACAAAGATAAACGTAATTATTAATCAATAAATGATGAATTGAAAAGTACACTGATCAAAGCCTGCTGTTAATATTTGCTCCTCTTCAAATATAAAAAGAAAAAGTAATTATCAATGCACAATGCTGAGTACAAAATAACCAAGGTTTTTTTTTTTCAAGACTTATTTTAAACACTTGAAATAAGAAACTTACAGCCATTAGTGGATTGACAGTGGTTATCATGTCTGACTCATCTCCTGAAGACATTTCAGGGACAAAGTAGAATGTTCGATTCTGTTTATAGCTGACTGTTCCATTTTCATTCCAAGTTATATCAAACTTTGTTCTTTTCTCTCTGATGATTAAGCAAAGGGTCAAAGTCAATCTTTTAACAAAAGAAATCTTTTTTTTTTTTTAAAAGAGAAAAGGAAAATGGAAATCAAGATATCTGATAGAGGAAATACATTATGAACCACGGCTTTTAAAAATGACCTCCAATAGCATAAAAAGCCTGCAGAGTGCAGAAATTTAGAAAAATTAAAAATCTACAACAAGCAAATGTCAGGGCTTGATTTTTTTATATCTTAGGTTCTCTAATTTATTAAGTTCCCTTAGCCCAAACCTGCATATGAAGGGATTTTGTGGTTAGCACCATGCCCAGCCACCTTCACTTCCCAAACTTAAGTCAGGTACCCATTTAAAGCTGGGTGGACTTGTGGGATGACTTTGAAACAAATTTCACCTGGGAAAATTCATTTGGTTCTCAACAAGACTTGAACCCAGGACTCTCAGGTAGACATCCACTTGGCCATCCATCTCTAGCTTATTAAAGTCTTAATTAAAAAACATGAATGTTTCATTTGTTCAACGATTTCTTTAAATATTTAATCCTGATATAAATCCACAGGAATGTGGTGTGTGATCATCAAAAAATGTATCCCCTTCCCTAACCCTAAAAACTACACTATACAAACTTTTTTCAAATTACTCCACTCCCATCCCTTTTGCAGTTACCATTCGTATCAAAACAATGTTACTGACATGAAAGATGACGAACATTAAAATGTAAAATACCTGTAAGTGTACGGTCCTAACTGTTTCAGTGCAGGTTTCTCTCCACTCTTTATTTCCAATGGATTATCAACATTAAAGATGTAGAACTGCATGTACACAGGTACAGGGACATCTTGCCATATGTCGTATGTCTCACTAGTGTTTGAGATAACCACTTTCTAAAAAATAAAAGAGCAAGAAAGGAGCAGGGATGAAGTCAATTTATCTCCATAACTAGATTTAACATACCAAAAAAATAATGAAAGAAACAAAATAACAGAAGATGCCAAAATTTAAATTTTGAGATATATTTTCTATATCAAGACAAATCAATATTACTGCACTATTTTTTTAATGCATATAATTTAAAAAACGAAACAATGAAGTAAATAAGTATTTTATCTAATTAGACTAGGATAATTTATGCTTAAACTGATTTATTATATTATTCACTCTTTTAGGTCTCCAAAATGTATTGATTCTTTTTTTTATTTCATTCAATCACCACCGTTCAATTTATTTTAAATTAATCATACGTCATTGTACTATGGTGGATTCCCTAGATTTGTTGATTAGTTAAATATAGTTACTATATAGCCATTATGGAATAAGAAAATGTTCTCCGTACAATTAAAACATACTTATCATTAAAATTGGGAATGAAATGAAAAAAAAATACTTTTTTAATCTCTTCTTGAATGAAATAGTCTATCAACGGAAACAAAGCTCCTCCAATGGCTGCCAACAAAATGCCAATTATAATTATTATGATGATCTTTTTTTTTGACATCGCCTTCAGTTGATGTAACCTATACAAGAAAATTAACAAATCAAATAACTTCTTAACAAAATCTCCAAATAGCAAGTTTTTATTTCAACAATAAATCACTTAAATCTGTAGTACCTAACCACCAACAACCCTTCACTTGATTTTGTAACTTTATTTTGTTGGTCCTATTTCTCATAATTTACTTTGTGAAAATACTGAATTGACTTAAAGTTAAAGTGGCAATCCAGTGCTTCTCAAAAATTAAATATACCAGATAAAGCATGTTAGCACAACAAATTAGCAGCTACTTGATACTTCAATTTAAAGTTTTTTAAAAGAACACACATACAATTTTGATAAATGTATCATCAAAAGATATTTCTTGTTTGTTTTAAATTAAACAGACAGCACAAATTCTTTTAAAAGTACTTACACAAATTATGTATAAATATATAAGCAAAAAATTGTCCTGTAAGTTTTTGCTTCAACAGAAAACACCAAATGCTTTTACAAATCCATGAACTAAAATTAAATGTCATGTCAGACTACAGAATGTAGCTATAGAATGGGATGAAATAATAATATTATCAATAAGCAATATAATTAATATCTACAATCCTTCTTTATTCATTTACAATAAGACTGCTAATGTGATATCTTGTTTATCAACATAACAGATAATAGTCTGCAGTCTAAAAAGATAACACAGTGTCCTTGATCTAAAACAAAATTTAATGGCTGTAAGAGCGATCATTTTTTTTAATGAATATAGTCTTTTAATAAACTGCACTAGCATATGAATGTGTTCTGAATTTGCCAATTAAATGTGTCACTAACTGTGTTGTGTGTTAAAAAAATGAGGTCATCTTAAAAAATTATGTTGCTCTGAAACATGAGAATGTTTAAACCAAACTGCATGTGTTACAGATTCTTCTGAAGTTCTAAAACTTTACTTGAAAAATTATAATAAATTTAATTTTTGCCCTTTGTTTTAATCAGAGATGAATAATTTTCAGAGCCTGATATAAAAAACTTAAAAAATGAATTTGTCTTTTTTTTAGCCTGTTATAGATTACAATGGTTAAACATTGCTGAAATCTGATTAAAAAAAAAACAGTTGTCATTTAGCAAAATATCAACAAAAATTGTTTTTTGCTTGAAGTTTTCTGCTTCTTTCAGAATCACAATGTGTTTGAAGTCCCTGTAATAATGAGATGAAATATCTTAGATTCTATAAGCCACTATTAGGATGGTTTTTATGGTGCCCTTCTATCACCCCCACCTCAAACTATAGTGCAATGACCATGGAGGCACCACGGGAGATATACAGGGGACTTTAGCCTTGACCTAAAATATCCATTGGCCCTAACCTGAGATCAAACCAGGGATCTTCAGGTCGAGACTGTCGAGCACTTTACTACATGACTACCCGTCCCCCTGAATCACAATGTAACACTTTCTATTCACAACCAAAAGTACCAGGGTTTGCTGTTCTGACCTAAAAGATTTAATTTTAATTTTACATATATAATGTAATTAACTGACCAAATGGCATGACAGTCTGCATTTCTATTTCATTACTAATTAAAATTATATTTGTGAGTTCGAAATCATCAGTGAGACCTTTGCCTTTCTGAGAAGCATTGTGTAGGTTTAATCTAGTCATTAATATTCATCATCATCATCCATACCCTTAAACGATGTGGTCGTTTGGGAAATGAATGGACACATAAACAGACATATTCCTCCATAATTGCCTATCTTGATCTGCTGTCTTTAATTCATTAATATTATCAACCCATTTTAAGTGAATAGTTACGACCAAGGTAGAAGTTCAGGATTGCTTTCTTCTATTTATTTCTAGGATAAAGATATATATCTTAAAAAAAAACAATACTTGTTTAAATAATAGGTTATGTCAGTGCTACAAAACTGCTGTACAGTTAATTCAACAGAAAGTATTTCTTTGAAATCTATTACATTGAAACCTGAGTAACATGTAACATAAAACACGTTTACAATGAGGGAAATATTGAATACATTTATTATCCCCCCCACAGATATTCTCGCAACTTTTCAGTCCAGTCTGTGATACCTTAGATGATTTAATGTCTGGGTTCTTCTTTCAAAATTCATTTTATTATAATTTTGTATGTAAAGTAATGTATAGGTGTAGACTTCAGCAGCCCCGTAGCCGAGGAGGGGCACTGGGGGGGCCGTGCCCCCCCCCCCCCCGGCTAGGTGTGGAGTGCCCCCCCCCTTTAAAAAAGAAGAAGAAGAGGAAAAAATACAGAAAAAGTAAAGGTGCCCACTTGCTGGGTATTGGTGCCTCCCTGCTTACTTTGACCTGGCTACGGGCCTGGACTTCAGCCTTCACTCAGCTATCAATGGTCCATGATAAGTTAATGTGATACTGATAGGATATAAATATTTTTCCAATGAAATACACTACATTACACACTAGGAACTGATTCAATTTGAATTGTATTACTAGTCTACTGGGCTGGTGATTATAAATTAATAGACATATTACTGACATTAGTGACTCATGCCATGAGTCATGGACTAGTGGGAAAAACTGTATTAATTTAAATAATTAAAGTATTAATCTCATTAATTAGAAGCTGACTACGATTACTAACTGCATATCTGAAATCTCCCATGCCAGTAGAATGGCAACCAGATACACAACGGCTCAGCGGATATGGTGTTAAAGTTAAGCTTTCTGCTGATTGCTGTAATGTTTTGATGTATCGTATCTTATGTTTTTTTTTTCATCAGAAACGTATGTAGCGGCGTAAGGAAAACAAATCGATATTTTTTTCCCAGAGAGTGTTTTCCCTTTTATTACCTCAGCATAATCGTATGCTAAATTTAGAAAAAAAGATTTGTCCGAATTTTTCAAAAGTTGTCAAGCTTTACAGTACTTTTAGCATCGATAGATTGCTTGTGTTATTCTTATTTGTCTCATTCAAGCCCGTAGCCAGACATTACTTACATTAAATATTAAGTACATTAGATCATGTCATGGTGACTTGTGGTGTCGAATAACAAAATGCAGGGGCCACTTAAGAGGCCAAGCCCCCTGGGCTCCCAAGGCCAAATCACTAGGTTAGGCACTGTACCCATAGATATCTTATATTTCTATGACTGTACCTATTCGTACATAAAAAATGCCTCTAACGAGGAGCACAAAAATTATGTTGATGGGATATGGGGGAAAATTATCCAATTTGGTAACCATTGAGGCACATCAGCCGTAGCGCTGACCTCGCCTTGTTTGTTGAACTGAATGTATCAGTGGCGTACCTGGGGTGGGGGGGGCGGTGGGTGCTGTCCGCACCGGGCGGCACTTTTTATTACTTTTTAGGGGGGCGACATGGGCGTCGCTAGGAATTTTTCCAGGGGGGGCAAAAATTTTCCAGGAGGGGGGGGGGCAAATAACAACTTTATGACATTTTTTTTAAATTAAATTTCAAAAAAATACGCCCAAGGGGGTAGGGGCAAAAATGTATAGATTAAATTGAAATACCTAAATGAGAGGGCGACAAAATCGTCTTCCGCCCTGGGCGGCCGATACCCACGCTACGCCGCTGGAATGTATACATGACTTCCTACAGTCTACACGATAGAAGAACATAGCAGAGGCGTCGTGTTTTTTTTTGAGCAATTGGGTGAGTGGGTAAGAACGTGCGTGAGTTTGTGAGCACGTAAGTTAGTCGGTGAGCACGTGGGTGAGTGGGTGAGCACGTAGGTGAATGAGTGAGCACGTAAGTTAGTCGGTGAGCACGTAAGTTAGTCGGTGAGCACGTGGGTGAGTGGGTGAGCACGTAGGTGAATGAGTGAGCACGTAAGTTAGTCGGTGAGCACGTGGGTGAGTCGGTGAGTACGTGGGTAAGTCGGTGAGTACGTGGGTGAGTGGGTGAGCATGTGCGTGAGTTTGTGAGCACGTAAGTTAGTCGGTGAGCACGTGGGTGAGTGGGTGAGCAGGTAGGTGAATGAGTGAGCACGTAAGTTAGTCGGTGAGCACGTAAGTTAGTCGGTGAGCACGTGGGTGAGTGGGTGAGCATGTGCGTGAGTTTGTGAGCACGTAAGTTAGTCGGTGAGCACGTGGGTGAGTGGGTGAGCACGTGCGTGAGTTTGTGAGCACGTGGGTGAGTGGGTGAGCAGGTAGGTGAATGAGTGAGCACGTAAGTTAGTCGGTGAGCACGTAAGTTAGTCGGTGAGCACGTAAGTTAGTCGGTGAGCACGTGGGTGAGTGGGTGAGCATTGCGTGAGTTTGTGAGCACGTAAGTTAGTCGGTGAGCACGTGGGTGAGTGGGTGAGCACGTGCGTGAGTTTGTGAGCACGTAAGTTAGTTGGTAAGCACGTGAGATAGTGGGTGAGCACTTGGGTGAGTATGTGGGTGAGCACTTGGGTGAGTTGATGAGCACGTGGGTGAGTTGTTGAGCACGTGGGTGAGTTGTTGAGCACATGGGTTAGTGGATGGGCACGTGGGTGAGTTGATGAGCACGTGGATGAGTTGTTGAGCACGTGGGTGTAGTATGGGTGATCATGTCGGTGAGGCAGTGAACACGAGGGTGAGTGGGTGAGCACGTGGGTCTGTAGGTGAGCACGTAAGTTAGTCGATAGAACGTGAGATAGTGGGTGAGCACGTAGGTGAGTGGATGAGCATGTGGGTGAGTGAGTGAGCAAGTGGGTGATTGGGTGAGCACGTGGGTGGGTGAGTGAGCAAGTGGGTGATTGGGTGAGCACATGGGTGAGTCGATGAGCACGTGGGTGAAATTTGAGACCGTGGGTGAGTAGGTGAGCAAGTGGGTGAGCACCTGGGTGAGTGGGTGAGCACGTTAGATAGTGGTCAGTACGTGGGTGAGGCGGTGAGCAAATGTGTGAGTGAATAAGCACGTAGGTAGGCGGTGAGCAAGTGGGTGAGACGGTTAACACGTGGGTGAATGGGTGAACACGTCCGTAAGTGTGTGAGCACGTGGGTGAGTGTGTGAGCACGTGGGTGAGTGGGTGAGCATGTGGTTGAGTTGGTGAGCATGTGGTAAAGTGGGTGAGCAAGTGGGTGAGTCAGTGAGCACGTGGTTGAAAGGGTCAGCACATGGGTGAGGCGTGAGTACGTTGTTAAGTGGCTAAACACGTGGGTGAGTCGGTAAGCCTGTGGGTGAGTGGTTGAGCACTTCGGTGAGTGGGTGAGCACGTGGGTGAGTGGTTGAGCACGACGTTGAGGGGGTGAGCATGTGGGTGAGTTGTTGAGCACGTGGGTGAGTTGTTGAGCACGTGGGTGAGTTGTTGAGCACGTGGGTGAGTGGGTGAGCATGTGGATGAGTCGGTGAGCTCGTGGGTGAGTTTGGTAGCACGTGGGTGAGTCGGTGAGTAAATGAGTGAATCAGTGAGCAAGTGGGTTAGTGGGTGAGCACGTGGGTTAGTGGTTGAGCACGTAGGTGAGTCGGTGAGCACGTGGTTGAAAGAGTGAGCACATGGGTGAGGCAGTAAGCACGTAGGAGATTTGGTGAGAACGTGGATGATTGAGTGAGCAAAGCAGGATAATAAATTTGAATAATAAATGACTTTTCCAACCTTATATGCTCGATATGATGGACAGACTCCTATGTCATATAGCCAACCAGAATAAATTGAGGAATACAGTCAGTTTTAATTTTATAGAAATTATTAGCACAATCAATAATTTACGATTTCTTTTAAAACCCACAAATATTGGAAGATATTATATCGCTTTGTGACAGTTTGTGTGTAGATTGAGTATAATTGGCCCTAGTAAAAAGTGCCTTACCTATCAACTATTACAAATTTCATTTGTTCGTTCTCTGGCCGCTGACCAGGGCTCGATTTACCGCCGGGGATATCCCCGTCACTGAGAATTATCATCCCCGGCTCTGCTTTAGCGAATATATCCCAGCCGGGGATGAAACCATAGACATTTATCCCCGATTGAGCAGAATTTTTTCATCTTCGGCACTGTTTTTTTTTTTAATCTAGCACTGCACCTAACTACCGTGGCAGAAAAAGAATAGGGAGCCCTCTGAAGAGACCTGCTGACCATGCTCTGACTGCCATTCAAACCAAGCGTAGTGAAAGGGATTATGACAGTGTAATAATGAGGGACTGAAAACTGAATGTAGGAGAACCATCCAGAAAAGACTTGAGTGTTTGTCTTGTTGTGTTGCATTGTGCAGAAAATGCTATGATACGACTATTCGTCCCCATATACGGTTCAGGTAAGCCAACTCTAATTTCTAAACAATTCAATTGGATGATAATATGAATTACGTGAAGTTTGAATTAAATTGTTTAGTTTTGACTTAGACTTGGATGGAACCCAAAAAAAAAAAAAGAAAATAATTGCCGCGCATGTACACATCTATAGACGGACGGATCACCACGGAATCCCTCTATACGGAACTCTAGCCACTGCGTTCAAAACAATGGCTCTAAGTTCTGTTTTGGAAAGTAATCCAAGTAATTATTTTAGTCTAGATGATATTCTAGCTAGTCAAGAAAAAATCCCCTGCACATTTATAGCCGAAGTATCCAATATGGGTAAATAAAAGATTTACAATGTAGTTTCTCATTTAGTGTTTTAAATTATATAGTCATGGGAAATCTCTTATTTTAGCATAATTATTTAGGAGATAATACATCATAATACATAACAAAACAATCTATTTATGACAGAACTAATTGTAAAAAAAATCAGATGCTTGTTGAATTAATTATTCCTTTTGGTAATAGAAATTTTTGTGTAAAATATTTGCCTTATTAGGTCAATCAAATTATGTTTATTTCTTCCTTATCCCAACACAACTAAAACAGTAAAAGCAGTGAAGTTGACCTCTTTTAAGACTTTTATTTTAGTAAAAATAACACATATTTGTCAAATAGTTATAATTATTAACTTCAGATTAACATATGAAGAATAAAATAATTTATTAGTGGACTGGCCATACATGAGATCAATTAAGCAGCATTCAGAATTTTTTATTCCACAAAGACTAAAAGAGCCACAATACTTGACATAGGATTTTAACTAGGTTTACGGCCCTTACTAACAAATATTTTCAACAAAAACATTACGCTTTTTTTTTGGCTATTATTTAACAAGTTTGAGTGAAGACATTTTCTGAAATAAATTATTTTAAAACATAAATGGAAGCCATTGGGCAGATTAAGTGTAGAATTCATCTGTTTCTATAACCTTGGCATATGAAGGGATTGTGTGGTTAGCACAATGCCCACCCACCTTAACTCCTCCAACTTAAGTCAGGTACCCATTTAAAGCTGGGTAGACTTGGGGACTTTTACCAAGACCTGAAAAATCCCAAGGCTCTTGCTGAGATTCGAACCCAGAACCCTCCTGTCGACAGTCGAGCGGTCTACAGCACACGACCCCCCCCCTTCCCCAAATTCATATACACTTTGAGATACGCTGGCATAGAAGATACTATGTTATAGTATAACTTTTTACAACCATAATCTCCAATTCGGATAAAACAACTGAAGCTAAATTTTGAAAAGTAAACAGTAATCCTCTGTAATATAAAAAAAAATGTGCTAGCGGCAGTGAGTTGGTGAGAAAATGTCAAAGTGCAGGACACTTGTTTGATTCCCTGTGATGTTAGCTGCATGTCACCTTGCATTCATCTCAACATACAAGCTATGATGTCTTTAAAGAAGTTCTTTCCCTGGTATCAATTGGGCTGTTGTGGAGACCCTACAAGATTGTCTGGGTTATGATTTTTTACTGATTGTTTACATTATGATTACATGTAGGGCTAACATTAAATGTCTCATCCTAACTAGGGATTCGAGAGGGCAAATTACGAAAAATTACGATATGTAACATTGCCATTTAATTCACTAACATTGTCATTTAGTTATGTAACATTGTCATTTAGGTATGTAACATTGTCATTTAGTTATGTAACATTGTCATTTAGTCATGTAACATTGCCATTTAGTTATGTAACATTGTCATTTAGTTATGCAACATTGTCATTTAGTCATGTAACATTGTCATTTAGTCATGTAACATTCTCATTTTATTTACACATTTGTAACCTGTCCAGCCCCATTTTCTTAAATATCTTAACTGATGGTTTATCGGTGGAACCCTGTATTAATAATATTTCATTTATTTTTAAATATTAGTCTATTTGTTAATCTGCAGGTTACCTTGACCAGAGTACAACAGATACAGACCTGGTCAGTGGCACTAAAATAGAGCTTCCATTCTGGCTGACCAAGTCACTTGACAGAGGATCAAGAAGCATCATTACAGTGGACACACCCAAAAATTACAAGGAAGGGTACAGGCATATTTTTACAGCTGATCCCAACGTCGTAGATTTGCACAGGCTTGGACCTTACTTTTACCTCTTTGGCGGGAAATTACTTTCACTGAACTTACCGGACACAGAGGACATTGCTAATGTTTTGTTGAAGGTAATATTTATTTTATCATCCAGCCTTGACTGCATAATAATGCTTGTGTTCACAGTACTTTATCATAGGCAGGGGTGGCAAATACAATTTTATCCAAGTGCCAAAATTAAAGCAAATTTAAATGAAATTTTGGTGGTTGCCAGTATCTTATGTTTTTTTTTATTTGCAGCATCTTTATTATAATTTTTATTTGTTAGTTTAAATTCTTTGTGTGCCAGGTTTGGCATAGCCGCATACATGTAGTGTAATTGCCATCCTTACCATAGTAATGATGTGTTCCTAGTAGTTTATAGAAGAGCATAGTAAAAATGTGGTAACATATAAGCGATTTGGGTTCTGCGTTAAATCGAAAGTAAAGAATTAATACAACAGTATTCCAGTTTAAAATACAATCATGAAAAAATCGGATCTGCCCGAAACCAAAAAATTACCTAACCTACCAATCAAGCCTAAAAGGATATAACTCTATGCAAAGGTTTTGCAGGGTACAGCTAGTTACTTTACATTAGTGCATAGTAAAGAAGTATTACTTTACATTAGTGCATGTCAGTGATTCTCAAAGTGTGGGTTGCAAGAAAAAATTATTTACAAGTGAAGGATCAAGAATCTATACGTTCATAACTACAACTGTACTTCTCAATGTGTTACTAAATAAACATTTGTAAATCTACAAAGTAAAGTTGGAAATCTATAATACCATGAAAGATGCATTTGTTATCTTTCTTATTAGTTTTTTTTTTTGCAAGTGCTTAGTGAAAACAAAGTGTGTTTTATGGTGGGTTGCGAAACCTAATCTCTCTCACAGTCGGTCGCAAAGCATACAAGTTTGAGAACCATTGGTGTTTAGTAATAATTTGGTGCTCTACGATTTATTCTTTTCTTTTGGCCCATGTAATTATCTGTTCTTTATAAGCAGAAAAACTAACCAGTAAATGTGAAGTTAGCTTTTTTTTACTTTCAGCTAATACTTGATGGGAAAAAACCTGGGCATGTATTTTTCCAATATTGCCAGAAAAAAAAGAGTACAATTTAATTATTTATTGAATTTGTGTTACTATATGTAGCATTTGTTCATCTGCTGGACTGAATTTTTAAAGTAGCTGTGTATTCGATATTGTGATTTTGCTGTATTATCCTTTAACTAGCTGTACCCTGCAAAACTTTTTCCCTTTGGCTTGACCGGTAGGCTAGTTTATTTTTGGTTTCGGGCAGATCCGATTTTTTCATGATTGTATTTTAAACTGGAATACTGTTGTATTAACTCTTTACTTTCGATTTAATGCAGAACCTATGTCAATATTATTTTATTAAATTGTTTTTTATGTTGCAGACATTTCAAGGAAGATTTAGAAGAATTATGGATTGTTCTCAAAATGCCCTGAATGTAGATTTAACTGCCCAGATGAGCTTATTGGATGAGCAAGAAAGACATTTGTTTGCTGCTGGTCAGCAGGGGCTCCATGATTTTCAAAAGTGGGAAAGTCGAGAGTCAGAGAAACTGTCTACTTCTATTATGGTGGCTAATCACAGAAAACGGAAAAGATTTGTATTGGGTTCTAAATTGTCCTAACGGAGATAAATCTACTTAAAAATTTTTTTTAATTCACATGATGTATACAATTTCTAATGTGGCTCGACCAGTGTGAAGTTAACTTCATTGGGAAAAACATTCTGCATCTTAAAGTGTTACCTTCAAGAAAGTAAAGTTTTCCTTTTTCACATAAAAAACAGACACTGACTTGTTGAAATTCTGGAAAGATGTTACTTCACTGTGTTTGGGGAAAATGTGAGAAAGCATTGTCAGTTGATTTTCAGCTGCTGATACATAACACTTAATAATGTTTATTTCCTGGTCATGTAATAAACAAAATTTATCACAGATTTTAAAAATAGTTTAATAAGTTGATATCCATTCCTGAAGATATTACAAATTGTACATAGTTATGTCTTAGCTGTAAAAGAAGGTTAAAAATCACAGAATTGCAAGCATTTCATCATCCCAAGTGTAGTTTTTAAATATGCATAATTTTTACTTGTGTAACTACATTGAATTGTTAATTTATAGTCACCTTACTTGAAACTCGCATTGTTTAAAAAAAAAATTCAGCACACTAGATAAATATATCTGCTGTCCCTACAATTTTTTATTTAATTGTATGTAAAATCTTCATTGTGGAAATGGATAGACATATTATTGGGGTAAGTGAGGATATCGATGTACATAAAATCTGCAAATATCTGTGTGGTTATTATTGACATTTTGAATTAGGATTGTGTAAAGGGTTCAGCAATAAATACACTGAATAATATGATTTGTATTTTTGTTATGATTTGTATTTTTTGTTAAGTCTGTCATTTACTTAGAGCAAATGTTGAGATATTAGGCCTATAATTATAATTTCTAATTATCAGCAAGATAAAAAGTAGAATTTTTACGAGTAAATTGAATTGCTCTGTGTGTTATAAATCATTTGTGTCAAGTGCCTTATGCAAAGTCTACAAGCTTTTAGATCTTAGTGTACTTTTACATTTCCAAGGTCTGAAAAAATTACCCTAGCACCTAACGTGACCTAACACAGTAACAGAAAAACCATCATGATGCTGGCAGCTGCTCACTTGATTTTCAAAAATCTTGTAACTTCTTTGTCAGCATGTTCACTTTGGACAACATCATGGTATTGATTTCCAAGAATATTAACCTTGTAACAATTCTTTGACAAGGGGATTAGAAGACACTACAGAACTGTCACAATAATTGATAGGTTATAAGTTATTAGTTTGATCTGCATAATGAGATCACGTCTTTCTTTTACGTCAAACTTTTACAATTGGGTGAAATACAAAAATTAGCATTCAATGATTCATTTATCATTAGAGATATTGCTCACTTTTATGTAATTGGCAACTCTGCTGAAAATGACCAAATATTTAATTTTAAAATGGCCCATTAGCTTTTTTATCTAATTATAGCTATTCCATTTTAAACATTATTTATTAGCGTAAGTGTTGATAACCGCAAATGTGTCATTTAGACAAATACCACTTCGTCTTGGAATCAAACGTGTTGAAACCTGGCTCATTGTTTAGACATGGCGGCTGGTGAGAGAGTTTCTAGCCCAACTGATAGAGCTAGTGTAAGCATTTACATTTATTAACAAAAAATAAATATCATTTGTTAGTGAGAATGTCACACTCCCTTTAATAGAATGCATCAATGAATTCATCTGTTTTACATTTGCATATTTATATCGAAAGAAGTTCTTTTTTTTAGGACATTTAGCATTTTAGGTTTGGACGTTTGTTTTCTTACGACGAATTTAGATCACATTCATTAATTTTCGAAGCCATCAAATATAATTAATAATGAAAATACAATTTTTCAGTCTTTGTTACTTTATGACATGTAAATATCAACTGAAAATGCGATTAATGATCATGAATGATTCTGGTAATTTTTAACGACAGATAGTGAGATACTGAGATAGTCTGCCCACACAAGATACATATTTTAAATGGTTCTTTCAATACTTAAGTTTCATAAGTCATACTAATAGCAATGATCTTGATCTGATTGGTCCAAACAGGGCGAAAAAAAATTTTCTTTTCCTATATTTCAAGTAATTTGGCCATGCAAGTGCCACCACATGCAAAACAAAATGGCATTGACATTGTTTACCTTTTAATACAGTCAATGTTTCTGATTCAGTTTAAGAATCTGTTAGATATATTATAGGTATGTGACATGAATATTTCATAATATATAAATGTTAAGTTTTTACATCATTAAAAAGAGCTTTCCAATGATATAATTTCTGTGCAGTCTATCCATAATTAAATAAGTTATGCTACTTTAAGTGGATAATTTTGAATACTGTAGGCAAAGGAAGGAAAACTGTCAAAGTATTAATTGTTTCATCACTTAAATTGTCAGAGCTTTATTATTATAAGAGAATTCAATAAATTTGGTATCAAAAGAAACATCATTTAAAAGATTCTCAAAATGTTATACTTATATACAAATTTACTTTTTAATTGCTTTTAAAATATCACAAGTTATATCATGTCATCATGGTCTGAACTATTAGAGTGGAAACTACAAGTGATAAAGTGAAGAGCTTTATCATATGCTAATGTGCTATAAAAGACTAACCCTATAAGCCTTTTTTTCTGTAATTTCAGTACTTTTGTTTTCTTAATAATACATGGACTGTGGTGCTGCTCTTTAAAGAGATGCAGCTATCTTTGAGCTCATATGTCCCATCTCCTGATATTTTGCTGGGCCCATTTGGCTTTTACATGGTGACGTTTTCCTAATTACAACATAAAATGAGCATAAATTTTAAATGTCTACTATCTATTAATACTCGTTTTTCCTTTCTGCTTTAGTCACCCCAGTTCCCCCTCCCGGCCACCAATGATAGCATGGAGTTATTGACCAATTTAAGTCTTTTTAGCATCCAAAGGATTCAGTAATTTAGCATGCTGTAATCGTAATAACACTAATATAATGTTCTTAAATGGCTTACTTCTAACATTTTTTTTGACACTTGGAAGTAAACATCACCCAATGGGTTAGAATAGTTTCAATTATTTGGGGGAAGGAGGAGTCAGAGAGGGGTATGGCAGAAGTAAAGCAATTTATGAGTGGAAAGGGGAGGGGGATAAAAATTGTTACATTATAAAGTGAACTACCTCTTTTTGGCGATGTTATTACTAAAAAATAGCTTCAACTGAATGAGCACATGTGAATAATCTAATCTAAAAAAAAAAATTTAATAGAGTTCAGAAGCAAATTTTTCACTTTTATTTAAGTTAAAAAATTAATGGATCTGCAAGATATTCACAAACTAGATTTTCCATTATACTTGCTGGGCACTATAGAGGTACCCTTAGGGAAATAAAAACATGTTAGACTATAGGAGAAATCTAGAACACAGCAACAGGCATTTGTCTGTAGCCTTTAGGATAATTAGATTCAAATTTAAAATTAAACTGGTTAAAATTTTAGAAAGTTGCATTTTAATACTTAGCAAGTAGTTCTATATAAAAATAATTAAGCACAGTCTTTGAAAAATTAGAAATATGGCACAGTTTTTATAGGCTAGCACTTAGAATTTTATTCTTAAGCTTTTATTGCATGTCATCTCAAACAAAGTCTGTTAATTGTGCATTGCTCTGTTTTATGTAGTACACTTGCACATTCTTCTCATGACAGATCATCGTAGATGAGCTTTACAGTTTTCGGGATCATTACATTGAAAATCATGGAATTGAAAAAGCGAGAGATAAAGAATCAGATGTTCAGAGAAAAATGGAGGAATGCATTACTAAACTAGAGTCCCTGCAAGGTCTGAAGGATGCAAGTTGTATCACAATTATAACTATCTGGAGTATTATACTTCAGTTTATTTTTTACTCAATAATAAATGCATATGTGCAAAAAGAGCAGTTTATTCTCTGTAAAGCTGAAGTCCTTATATATTTCCTTTAGGTGACATAAAAAACAAAGCTCAGTTTCATCTACTGAAAGGCAAGATCTTAAATATAACATCAAAATATAACCCAGAAGCTGAAGACTCATTGAGTAAAGCCGTCAAGCTAGACCCGCGACTTGTAGAGGCATGGAATCACTTGGGAGAGTGCTACTGGAAGAAAGAAGATATTTCAGCTGCCAAAAATTGCTTTACTGGTGCTTTGAATCATGTAACTGCAAATAATTTTTTTTCCATTCTTTAGATTCCTTTTATTAATTTTAGATGTGTCCACACAAAATGTGAAAAGTATAAATGATTATTTATTTTTGTACTCCGACTCAAACTGTTAATTTTATAATTTTATCCCAGTGTTTGTTTGCTTTTGCTGTAGTTAAAGAACAAGGTTTCGCTGAGGAATCTTTCAATGGTACTGAGGCAGCTAAGTGGTCCTCCAGTAGAGAAAGTCAAGCTTATTGAGGAAAGTGTTGAGCGGGCCAAAGAGGCAGTTCAACTTGATATTACAGATGGCACATCTTGGTGTGAGTCAATATTTATTTTGTTAAGCTTTGACTTGAGTATGTAATTGAAATTATATACTGTCTTGGTGCATGATATTAATTCCAATCCTATGGTTAATATGTGAGGAGTCCAGGTAAAGAATGGGCATAGTCACAAAATGAGAAAAATCTGGTTACTTTTCTCCCATGCCTTACTTTTAAAAAACTTTTTCTAGCTTTCTACCTAACAATAATCAAAATAAACAGATGAAGGAACAAACTAGAGGGATTTTAAAGAACTAAAAGCAACGGAAAAGAGAACATTGCATCATATTAAAAATTCATTTTTGTCCATTGTAGCATTTTGTGACTATGCCTGTTCTTCTTATGGATCCTCATGTAATAATAATCTGAGTAAAGTAGAGAAATTCAGTGAGCTTACAGTAGGGCTGAATTAGAAGCCTGTATAGACAGTGATGGAGTTGAGAAAGAGAGGAAAGTTTGAATTTAATGAAAAGGGATTGAATGATGCTAGTCTTAATACTTACTGTTAATGCATTAGAATCTTCTCTTTCATAACTAAATATTCTTAATAAAATTGTTCCTCAATTTCAGTGATTTTAGGTAACGCCCACCTATGTCAGTTTTTTAGCGCCGCCGGTCAAAATCCTAAAGTACTGAAGCAGTGTATGCAGGCCTATGGACAAGCAGTAAGTTAGGTATTTATTTTTCATCAATAAGTCAAAGCTCCATTAGGCTAACATTTTTTTTTCTGATCTCTGTACATTTCTGGTCTTAATGGTTAAAAAGAAAATTGTTTCTAATATAATAAAATGTTAACAAAAAACAGCTTTTAGGGGTTTAGTTTTGTGCAGTTCCCACTGAGTCATTTTTCTGTTGTTTACTTTTTGCCCCCAAAATGGTGATAAATTGGCTATATTGGCTTTACTTACAAAAAAACGAATGTGGCTCTCAGTGACTTCAAGCACGGCCACCCTTGTAAAATAATAAGAAAATCAAAATACTACTTGATTTATTTTTATTCTACTATCTGTGTGTATAAATACCATTGATCTATTTTAATACGTCAGAGACAGGGCATTTATCACTGAACAAAGAAGAATGATACAATTAAATGCCATTATTTCACATCAAATACCCATTTATAATGTTGTTCTTAGTTTAGATAAAAACTTGTTCATTTTAAAAAAAAAAAACATGTTTGTTTTTAACAAATAAAATAAATTTCACTAAAATAATGCTGAATTAAAAACTCTCACATTGTAGGAGAAAGATCCAGTTACGAGAGCCAACCCAGATCTCCACTTCAACAGAGCTGTGGTAACTAGACTTTTTGTTGTTTTACACACAATTTTATTTACTGGTTATGCAAAAATAGCTGTGTATAATTTGAATAATTTAATGAAATTCATTGCATTCCCCTATCATTGACATGTGTTCTAAGAAATTCTTTCTCTTTATGGCAGACTTACCAGTATCAAGAGGATTTTCAAAAAGCTCTAGATGGATATTGTACTGCTTGCCACCTCGATCCGAGTTGGTCAGAAGCTAAAACAAAAGAAGCTGATTTGATGGATTACCTCTGCGATATTCAAAAGATGATTACTTTAAAAGTAATTGTTTCTTTTTATTTATTTTAATTCTAAAGCATCAGACTTCTATCTAATAATGATTTTGTGCGTTAAAAAAAAAAGGTTTTTAATGCTACTTTTTCCTAGAAAATGTGTTTAGCTAGATGCCTACCATAAATATTTGTTCAGAAAATCGTCTGAACTAAACTCTCCAGAATAAAGTTATATCTTGTATTATCAGTAATTACAGAAAATTTTAGCTGAGTTTCGTTTCCTAAGGGATAGTGGCGTTGTGGTAGAGGATACTATTCTTTACCAGAAGTAATGCAGTAATAGAACGCTTGACTGTCGACTTAGGCCCCCCCCCCCCCATCCCTAGTGAAAACTTCAGGATTTGTTCAGGTCCTGGAGAAATTTCACGTCTAACCAGTTTTAAAATGGGTACCTGACATAAGTAGGGGAAATAAAGGTGGCTAGGCATTTAGCTAGCATTACGATCCCTTAATTTATTCAGTTACTACTGAAAAAGATAAATTCTACACTTTATCTCCCCTTATGGGACTTTACTTTTTTTTTTACACTGTCCCATAATGAGCTGTGGCTACAGACACATGTGATCTCTACTTAGCTACCCTAATGCTCAACATGGGTTCCCTCAGGGAATATTTAATTCATTATTTTACTTTTATCCTAATTTTTAATTTAAAAATTGAAATAACATTTTTTTATGATCTAAAATGCTACTTATTTATAATATGATTTCAAGGAATATGGTAGTTTGTTAACATGGACTCAAGATAAATGTCTACAGGATGTGAAATTTCTGGTCATCGCCGTGGAATAAATTTTTTAGTTAACCTGATGATCATTTTGTTTTTATTTGGCGTTAAATTTGCGCATGACTTAGTGGTTACCGTACACTCTTATCTCTCTGGTTACAGTACAGATCTGATAAATGTATACACTAATGCATATATTTCATCCAGCCGAACATTCAATGTAGATTTTTTGTTACTTTTTGTTAATTTATTTTGGAAATGTTTTTTTTTATTCTGCAGGGGAAAATTAAAACAAAAAAATTGCATACATTTATGAAACAATTGGTGGAGCGTGAACTGCCTCAGTATAAGTCGGTACAAAGCTCGAACATCAATGGTCAAAACGTCAGTTTGACCTACTGTAAATTATCTGAACTCCAACCAAAAGTCAATGAAGGCAAAATAGTTGTGGGTAAAGTTGTGTGTACCATCAACTCAGGCAATCCAGTCCCATTGTAAGTGCCATGAAAGTATTAGAAGTCGTTTTCTTGTAGTTATTGCAAAAAGAGTTATCAAGTCATATACTTTCACTAATGAATGTTTTTTTTTTTTTGTTTTTTTTTTAAATTGTCGCTGAATTAGAATTGGGTAAAGGCGAATAGGAACAATAATATTATTACTCCTGTTTGTTGCAGTACATGCTGTATCATTGATGAAGACCAAGTTTGTGTATGTGTCACTATCTATAATTTGGCTCTAGGGGCTGGAATGAAGATTGGGGATACCCTTGCCATACCTGAACCATGTATGAAAAAAATAAAAATTTCACATACAGACAAGGCAAGTACTTTTCAATGTGCATGTACACTTTTGGTAAAAATTGTTCTTTTTTTTTTTCCTGTGCCCCACTGTGCATCAGTAAGGCCACACTGATGATATTTGTTTATCAGAAAGTTTATGTTATTTATATAGAAATATTTTTTCTGTTTGACATTATCTTAGGTTGTACCAGTGTTTAGCCAGTTATGCTGCAATGTGCAGTTTCCAGGGTTGTTAACAATACTCTTAAATTGTATTGTCAATACCAATACTTCATGAAAAGAGTATCGCCAATACCAATACAAATACTCAAGTAAAAATGTATTGCCAAAATCGATACAATTACGATACCAATACTTTTGAGAACAAAAAAAACCCATTATTATTTAAAATATAAAGGGTGCAAGTTTTTATAGAACTGAAAGATTGATAAAAAAAGAAATAAAGTTTTCTATCGTTCATTGAAACATTTGACAAATTATTAATAGAAAGAAAGTAAATGAATGAAAGAATATAAGAATAACATTTATAGATATTGGCACGCAAAGCAAAAACTTCAAAAGAGAATTAAAATTTAATTTTTCCTTCAACTTGCCGACCGTGGTTGTATTGGTGGGTAGTTGGGTGGTGTTAATATTGGTAGGGTTGATGGCTATGATTACTAGTAGTGATTGCATTTATGTAGATTACTTTTAAAAAAATGTATTAAAATCGCAATTTTTTTCGGCAAAATTTTTTTTTGAATTGTACAAACGGTACAATTGTTATATTTTGATTTTTATTCAAAACTGATAAACATACAAATACATGTAGTGGGGTTATTCTATTGGGTTTATGAATTATAATTTTTTTTTTCATTTTGAATATTTTACGATACAAATTATCATACAAAGTAAATTTTTTTTAGAGTTTGTTACAATGCATTCTTAAAATACCGATAGAAAAGTATTGGTATCGAGTATCGAAAATTTTTCGTTTAAAATGTATCGGCAATACACAAATCAATACTTGATACAAAAAGGATCGGCTCTACAGCAACCAATACTAAAAAAGTATCGACGATACTGTATTGGCTGATACTGATACTAACAAACCTGGCAGTTTCATACTGTATACATTGTTGCATTGTGCAGTTTCATACTGTATACATTGCTGCATTGCTTGGAAAAATATTGTAAAATAACTTTTGTTATTGATGTGTTCATACTTACCAAATTTAACAGCATCTACCATACTTAAATTCTTAAATATTTAGTGCTACTGCTATCATTAGCTGGTAATGTTAGGTGTAGGTCTAACATAAATATGAAATTCTCAATAATTAACAGCATGTAGGGTGTTAAAATATGAAACAGCTAATTGTTGATAATTGTTACAAAATATTAATCATGTGTAAGTTTTAATACAACTCACAAATTTTGAGAGAATAACAGAAATGCAATTCAAGGATTAAACTCTAGAAAAAAAAATGTACAAGTGCTGTGACTGTCACACAATTGTGGAGTGTCCATCTTTCAAGATGGTTTCTGGGAGTATCATCATTAAAAGATTTCAGGTATACTTATATTTTATACATATTTTTCTAGCATAAAATGGTAATTTTCTTGTCTTTTTTGATTTCAGGAAGTGAATTTTTCAAGTATACAAGTAGATTCACCCAGATTACTCATTGTTAATGGAAGAAAGTTGGGCTTTAATAAAGAAGCACTTCCTGTTTTATCTGTAAGTGCAGTGTCAGAATGATATATTTGAAAGACGAATTCTCTTAATACACCTGAAATCATTTTTACAACTACTGTGCCAGCTATTTATTCAATTATTTTGGAGCATGTATACAACTGTATAAATTCATTTGTAAATAAAACCAATCTCATAATGATATTTAAGCCTGATGTTGATTTTATGATAAAATAATATGGACATCTAACTAATTTTTTATTGACTAATTTCTACTTGGTATTTTCCAATTTGCTTACCTTGTTGCTTGCTACTGGTCAGATGGATTTCTGACCAGTGCCCAAATATTTAAAGCATTTTTTTAAAACGGTTTATCGAATGTCACCCTTGGAATGAAAATGTTTAAACAAATTTATTTTAATGACAAGCTGCCTCAAACAATCCTGCTCTTTAGATTTAGGGTCATGCGAGAACAATAATGATGGATTTGATTATTCTTAAATGGCTTTTGATTATGGAGATCAGAAGCTCTGAACTTTTTTTTAAGCTTTCAATCTATGCAACCCCATGAACATAGGTACATGACGTATAGGTGACTTTTGAGCCCCATCTTGCTCTATGGTTGTGAATCATGTACACTGCTCACTGAGGCAGAGGGAAGGTACACTGCTCACTGAGGCAGAGGGAGGGTACACTACACTGCTCACTGAGGCAGAGGGAAGGTACACTGCTCACTGAGGCAGAGGGAAGGTACACTGCTCACTGAGGCAGAGGGAGGGATCCAGACATTAGAGACCGAGTCCCTGAGAACTGCTTGATATTTCATGCATGGAACATAAAACCAGCTGCTTAATCGGTGGAAACTGACAAGGTTCAGTCATGTTTCACGCTATAGTACACCCTATAATGCAGGATACCTTGGAAGTAGCCCATGGGAGAGGCCCTTCTGGATTGAAGACATCAAATTATGAGCAGGCCAAAAGGTTGTGCGGTAAAGCGATCAGCTTTAGAACTTTCAGACAGGTCAGGTTGAAATTTCCCTCCATGTCTCTATGGCCATTGCACTATCCGTTATGGTGGGTGATGAAAGAAGGGCACTACAAATACTCTCCCGTGGTGTTTTATAGGATATAAGAGATACCCGTCTCATCATACCAGGGACTTCACAGGTTGACTGGTGTGCCCTCCCCTTCCCCAACAACTGTTTTTGAGGCCAATGATGATGAAATGGGATAAATTATTTAAGTTAATTTTATCTGTAATCAATTCAGATTTTTTAAGCATATATACAATGTAAATTAAAACAAAAAAGATTAGGTTTTTTTTATTTGTATTAACTGCGAAAAAAAATGGAAATAAAAAATACTGTGTGTGGGGCCAGGTGATTTTAATAATTTTTTTGTATTTATATTTAAAAAAAAAAATTAATTTGTAACTTGTATGATTTGGAAACATAAAAGATTAAAGAATACAGACCATAGTTAAAAATGTATTTTTTTTTCAAAACAAAAAACAAACAAACAACAACAACACTATTTAACGACTGTAAGACTAAAAAAATTGAAGAAAAAAAAAGTTTAATTGTAAAATAAAAATTGGTTACATAAAATGTAAGAATGTACGTACAACTCAAATATTATACATCACAAATACATGTATACAGTTTTCTAAGAAATTGTCCCTTAGTTGTCAGGATAATATGAATTTAACAAAATTTCCATCAAATCAGCTAAATTCTAAACTTTTACACCTAGCTCTTTAAGCAGCTCAATGGCTTCCTTTCTAGCCTGAAAGATAAAATTGTGAAAAAAAAAGTTTTTTTATTATTACGTTTCATCCTTAATTAACCACACTTGAAATATTCCAATTTAAGTGAGGAGACAGGAAGTTTTTGTCAAACCTTTGCATCATCAGATGTCTTATCCTCGTGCTCAAGAGCTTCCATCAAATATTTCTTGGCTGTATCTTTGTCTTTCATTCTCATGTAGGTCTTTCCCAGCAGAACCCTGTTTTGGTTGTAAAATCCTGGGTCGACTGTTATAAGTGATCGAAAGTCAAGAATTATAGTACTATATGAATCTTTCAGTCTCAAATATAATTGTGGGGTCAAACAAGCTAACAGTCATTGGAACATATGTGTTCTACAGGATGACAGGTAACTGATCATGATGGGGTTTGACCCTGTGTCTTCCGAGCTGACCAAAAGCATACATTGTTATAAATCCAGCCAATGTCAAAACCTCATGGCATATCATTGAACTGTGCTTTTTTAAAGCTCTTTAGGCATCAACGACCACCTGATTTTCTATGACATTTGAACTTCAGTTATTATCGTGCTACTTATGATACCTCTTCCTGCTTCAGGAAGAACAAAGGGAGTAGTCATGCGCAGGTCATTTAGATTTTTGTAAGCTGTTTCTGTAAGTACCGAAGAAACATCTCTGATTCACACTAAGTCTTTAAATAACCTACTGGCAGTTAAGTCTGCTTACCCTAATGAACACCCAAGTCTTTACAGTGCTGAACCTAAGGGATTTGGGGGCCAGTGTATTTTGACACTCGACACCATGACATGAGATAAAAAGTCATGTAAAAAAACATTTTGGGGGCCCGGGGGAACTTTCGAATTTGAACCCCCCTCCTTAGGTACGCCTCTGAGTCTTTAATAAGGTAATAGGTGACAGACTGAAAGTAAGGATTATTATTACCTTCTTCTGCTTTACTGAAATACTCCAAGGCCTACAATAAAAAAAAAAAAGTAATGAGTGGAACAAAAGAATAAATTTGAAAGCAGTTTTCTAGTTACAAGTGTCACTGGTGTATTTTCCATAAAGAAAAGAACACACTTGGAGTTCAAATATATATCGGTAATAATATCACTTTCTAGCCATTGAAAAATATAACCCACCTCCCCCCCTCTTTATAACTATTTACCTCTTCATAAGATGATGTTGGAGGGGAGGCAAAAATAAGACCTGCAACTTTTCTCTGGTACCACGGCATATCAGCAAATAGAAAACACCTGATAAAAAAAGAGAAGATTTGTAGAAAAAGTCAAACACTCAAACTAAATAGATGACAAGTACTTCATTATGTCAATACCCACAGTAATAAGAAAAATACCACACTTGGGTAATGTCAATGAGTGACTGTATGTATGTGCATGCAGGCATCTGTGTGTGTGTGATTGTTTTGCAAACAAGGCGGGACAACACTTATTAATGATCAGCTACAGTTAGGTTTGGGAGACTGAATCGTGGAGCAATATGGCTATGTGTGTGACTGATAGAACCCAGGTGTGTAAGGAAAGGCAGTGTGGATACAGTGAGGATGTGTTATTGTGAATGTAGGATAGAGAGAAATATGTATGTGCCTCTAGTGTTCAATTATATTTTATCATTATGAGTTGGAGATATTGCATAATGCCACGTAAGAAGTTTGAATTATTTCTATACCCATATACAAGTGGTTTCAGGTGGCAGGTAACATAAAAAAAAAAGAGAAGACTTTAAAAAAAGTTAAAAAAAAAAAAGTCCTTCAATTCACTTCAGAACAATTATCTTTTATACAAATATTAAGACATTTATAAGGTCTGGCCATTATCTATTTATGTTATCAGTAGTTTGTACATGCACTGTGTAATCAAGGTCAAGGTAATGATTATATCAATACATATTTAAAGTTGCTTTTTTTGATGGCCCAGTTTTCTAAATAAAATAATCATATCCTTTTTCATGTACTGAAGCTGGTCTATAAAAATTGTTTATATTAGCACACCAATACAGAAGCTGGTGGTGAAAGATGTAGCATTGCCGACCACTTTAATTAAAGGCTATATTGGTGACCACTTTAATTAAAGGCTATATTGGGTGACCATTTTAGTTAAAGGCTATATTAGTGACCACTTTAATTAAAGGCTATATTGGGTGACCACTTTAATTAAAGGCTATATTAGTGACCATTTTAATTAAAGGCTATATTGGGTGACCATTTTAATTAAAGGCTATATTGGGTGACCATTTTAATTAAAGGCTATATTAGTGACCACTTTAATTAAAGGCTATATTGGGTGACCACTTTAATTAAAGGCTATATTAGTGACCACTTTAATTAAAGGCAATATTGGGTGACCATTTTAATTAAAGGCTATATTGGGTTATCATTTTAATTAAAGGCTATATTAGGTGACCATTTTAATTAAAGGCTATATTGGGTGACCACTTTAATTAAAGGCTATATTAGGTGACCACTTTAATTAAAGGCTATATTGGGTGACCACTTTAATTAAAGGCTATATTAGTGACCACTTTAATTAAAGGCAATATTGGGTGACCATTTTAATTAAAGGCTATATTAGTGACCACTCTAATTAAAGGCTATATTGGGTGACCACTCTAATTAAAGGCTATATTAGTGACCACTTTAATTAAAGGCTATATTGGGTGACCACTTTAATTAAAGGCTATATTGGTGACACTTTAATTAAATGCTATATTGGTGATCTCTTTAATTAAAGGCTATATTACTGACCACTTTAATTAAAGGCAATATTGGGTGACCATTTTAATTAAAGGCTATATTGGGTTATCATTTTAATTAAAGGCTATATTGGGTGACCATTTTAATTAAAGGCTATATTGTTGACCACTTTAATACTAAATGAAATCTGTACAGATGTTGTAGATATTTAAAGAAAAGTTCAAGATTCTATAGCCTCTGTATATTGAGAGGTTGCGGGTCTTGCACACGCCCAGCCACCTTTATTTACACAACTTAAGTGCAATATTCCCTCTAAGGTGTGGTATGAAGTGAGCAAAAAATTATGTCTCTGAGCAACATTTTGTTTGAGGCCAAAATTTGTGAGCAATTTAAGCGATGTCGTCCGTCGCAGTGAGCGATTAGAAGGAACATTGCTTAAGTGCAGTACTCATTTTAATAATTCCCTAGGTTTTCACCAAGGATGGAGCCCAGACATTGCTAGACCATCTGTCCACCCAGATATTTTGCTGATTAGCTGGTCCAATCACCTCTATGACTTAAATAAAAATAATCTATAGTCATTTATAAATACAAAAGTAAAATGAAAACAAGATCTGTTTATATATATATGTTAAAAAAATGTACCAGTATCCAAGGCAGTGTAATGTAGTAGCATCTTTTGGGTTTAGTTCTATTGCTTTCTGTGGTGAAGAAACATTTTTTTACATTAATAATTGCAGACAAAAATTTGTCTTGAACAATTTATTTTTGTAAAAAATTTTTTTTTAATTTTAAAGGCCTGATATCTTACCATAAAGTGTTCTTTGACTTTGAAAGCATTAGCTATTCTATGTTTGGTTCCTTCATACTCAGCTGTGTAATCTAACAGTATCCCGTACCACTATTTTCAAGAGAATAAGAAAATTATATTAGATACAAAAAACAATTTTAAACACCAAAAGTGAAATGAAAAGCTGTAAAAATATTTTTTTTTTACACAAATATAAAACCGTGAAATTAATTTTTTTTATGAGGGGGCTCTAAGTCATACATGTATGAAACAGAATCAGCCTTGCAGTGTAGACTCTTTTATTCATGAATGAATATCATACTTGAAAAACATGAGGAAAATTCTGATTAAACATATTTAGAGCAGTACAACCAGACAGCAAAAAAGAATCTTAGTGCTATAGCTGAATATCGAAATGGAACACTAAATGGATCCCAAGAAATGTGAAAATAGCCACAATGTATAATTTACAATGTAGCTTCAGTAATTAATTATATTTTTTTTATTCCATTCTACCTGTCTATTATAATTTATTTTAGCTGTTTAAAAAAAAAAATGTAAAAAAAATCATGTTTGGAATTTCAAACTTGAAACTAATTGGGTCACCTCTATTTTATCTTGGTTACCTTGTGACAAGCAAAGTTGTTGTTGTCTAACTCCAGCGCCTTTGAAATATAATCCCAAGCTTCATAGATGCACTTTTTTTTCTCTTCCCCATCACTCATTTTACCCTTCTCAGTAGCTGCCCTTGCAAGCCTCCACAATATATTTGCATCATTTGAATTCTTATGAGGATGAAGTAAATCATAGCAAGCTGGAAAATCTTTTTTGTCATACAGAGCTTCTGATTCATCAATGATCTTTTGACTTTCTACATCAAAACAAAATGCATCATGCGATATTTATTCAGTAATTAATACAGTTAAAACTATGAAAAAAAAATATAAACTATTGTTTGTAAAGCAATAATGGACAACATGGCAGCTGTGGGGGTGGGGGGGGGGGGGTCAACCAGAACACTTCTCTGTGGCCCCAAACCTTGGGGGAGGGGTGGAGACGGCAGCTGCTTCAGAAATTTATTTTTAGTTTATTTTTTCGCTGCTAAATTGGGGGGATAAGGATGTTAGAGGTGCCTCATTGTAATAGTACTCTGGGGGGGGGGGGGGGGCAGAATTCCAGGTTGTGGCCATTAAAAAAACAAAGCAATTAAGAAAAAAGATGACTCGTGTATAAATTTTTAAATGATTCAAAATAATGATAAAGCAACAGTTGTTTTAGAAAAAGACCACCAATTTTTGTTGTATTAGTAAGAATCAAAATGATTGTGGAGTATTTGTATGGACTAAATATAAATGTAAGGCTGCTTTTACCAATGTATCTTTTATTTAAAAGGTGGAAAGAAACTATAATCCATGTGTATTCAGTATTATTTTGGTTTAATGAAGATAAAAGAATACAGACTTAATCATTAACTCTGCACATTGAAAATATAACTCTTCTCATGAGCAATAGAATTACAAGTTTAAAGTTGCTCTTTTAATGAGTATGTTAGAAAAACAAACACCCACTTAATACAGTGTCTGTTATCTACCAATAATGGGCATAGGCATATTGTTGATATGCCCATTGATATTGTTTTTCATTACACAGATAACACATCATTAGGTTAGGAATTATAGCATAGAAGGAAACACACTATCCTCAAATTCATATTACAATCAAAACTTTTTTTATCTGTTTATTTTATTAATTATTTGTAAAATAAAAGTCAAGACAATGTGATAACACAAAATGTACCTGAACTACTCAAAGTTTCAGCAGCCATTACAGGGGGAATAAGAGTGAAGGGGGTGGCAAGTACAAATTTCAACAAATTGCTTTTCTGTTGACAAAAAAAAAATACATTCATCGGAGTATTAAACAGAGTTCTCAATGAGAACCTTGGGATTTTTGCAGGTCCTGGTAAAAGTCCCCAAGTTCACTTAGCTTTAATGGGTACCTGACTATAAATCCCTTTATATGCCTACACTTCATCTGCGCAGATGAGAATGCAGGCTAGTGTAGGGGAAATTTACAGTAGTTTAACCCATTCCCTACTCAAGAAATAAGTTCGTTCATCTAATTCTAAGTTATTCTAAGTTCTAACCTAAAATGCTAAATCCTTAAAATTATAACTAAAACTTAGGCACTAGTAACATGCAAGTTATGTGAGTTTAAGCATCATGAATGCCAGAATGGGATACTTTTCGAATATACCGGTTCCAGTGTTAGTGTTATTATGACTTGGCAGGGAAAGTCTCATAGTAAAATATATTATTTACCCCCTTTATTTATTATTCAATCAATTACTATTCAGGGATAAATATTGATAAGATTAATAAATATTTAAATTCGATTATAAACCTCTTCTATACATGCATAAAAAACTTGGGGATGGGGTTAAATATTTTTTTTACCTTTTTCAAATGATTTGGAACTCGAAATAAACCTTTAATATGAATGCCTGCTAGGAATGTACGAAACCCACAGTAAACAAGTCGTAGCTTTGGTGCTAATATCGCCATTCCAAAAGGTGCGATACTCTTGTATCATGCGAGAGGTCAAAGGTCGAAGTCCATTTCGTTGATATTTACTAAAAATAGATAATGCGTTTGCGTGTCACCACAGAATTTTTTTTTTTTACAGAATGCGCATCTTCAAAATAATTTTTAATGGATTTTTCCGAAAGCCGCCATATTTGTAAACTATTCTACTGTGTCAATATTTAGGTGCTACACCTTTAAAAGGAAAATAATCATTCCAGTTAACGAGTAAACAGCTCAAATGACCCAGTAGTTTCTTGGTCATAGATATATTTGTACCGATACCAGAGTATGATGATGCTTTTGAATTGGGTTAAATAGAATGAAACACCTTATGAAAGAGCGGTATAATTTAAAGCTCTATAAATTTCTCTTTTAATGTGAATTAATAAATAAAAGCATCTTTAAACCCTGAGTTTCCCCAGACTTTTAAATGCATATTCTAAATACCGTACTGTGTTATAAATACTTCATGACTAAGGATAGCACTTAAAAGTCAACATGGTGTATGCATTTTTTTTTGAAGATAACTATACACAGAGGATATCTAGAGGCTTTTAACCATGTTATTTTAAACAATAGTTGAAGCAAATATATACTGAATCCATTTCTTGATGACCCATGATTAAAAAAACTAAATACATGTGCATTAGTACAGTGAACCTTTGCATACATTTTGAAACTTTGTTTTATGACCTTGACAAATCACACTAACACATTAAAGAAAATCAACAATATAAAGTTTATTAGACAATGTTTGATCAATTACTGCATACACAACAGCCGATCGGGTTCTCAGATTTTTTTTGTTCACTGAAAAACAGGCTGAAAAATGTCATGAAATTTTAAACTTAACCAAACTTTATTTTTTAATCAACAAAACAAGTATTTTTCCTTCCCAATATACAGGTACCTATAATTCTGGCAGTGGTACAGCAATTAGACAGTGTATAAAAGCAAACAGCATGATTTAACCAGTCAACTAGAATGTTCATGCATGATAACACAACATAAGAAATAAAAATACTATCACAAAATTAAGCAGTCCTAACTAGTATTAAAAAGGACTACCCATTAATTTATATCCACCCCAACCCCCCTTCAAGTAAAAGTTGAACATTAACAAAACTTGTCAGTATATTAAAAATACCTAATTAATACTTTGTAATAAAAGTTTTGAAAAGTGATACTATGGTATTGAAGTTGTACAACTCAAGACTACAATAAACCAGAACATGTTATCTGTTAAGCATAATAAACTATAAAGAATTCTCTGTGTAGCCATCAATTTACAATGAATTTCATATTCAGTCTTCACAAATAACAGCACAAATGTAACAAGTTACTTTCTGTTAATGTATTTAATAATGCAATAAAATTGTGAAGATTTAAAGTAAGTGATACATCAAATAAAAGGTACAGTCTTTTCCTTACACATACTATTTTGCAGCTGTCGCCTTTAAAATATAGTTTTCAGTAAGATTTAAAACTCAATGAAAATATGAAAATACTGGAGGCCAAGCACCAACAAGAAAGAATAAAAGTTGTTTTGCATAGAACGTAACTTCTGTAGAACTACAATATATTCATTGAACAAATTGATTTTAGTTATAAACCTAATTTTTTTTTAATTCACTAATTTGGAAATGAAAAGGAAATATAATAAACCAACATTATCACAAGAGCAATAAATCAACTTGAACAACCCAATAATTATATTTTGTTCATTCATTAAGTAAATATTGCAACTTATAGAAGTTTTCAATTTTAAAAACTAAAACTAAATAGGCTGTTACCAGAAATAAAAAATGAAGTAAACATCCAATATTTTTTTTACCAGCAGAAGGAAGCAATCTGCAAAACAAGATCAAAGTTACAGTAGAAGTGAACAGCAGTTTAAAGTCACGTTTATTACCAGCAACATGAAAGCCTCAAGCTGTGAATGAAAATAGACTTAAACCATTACCCGAATTTTTCACTTTTTAATGATTATTTAACAAATGAATGAAAAATTATATATTAAAAACAGGTCATGCTCTGTTTATCTTAACATAACTTTACTAGCCAACAGCCACAGTACTCTTACTAGATACTGCTTCAGGTACTGGGCTGTAGCAGGGAAAAAAAATCACACCTGCAAGGTAAAAAGAGTATATTTGTGCAAAGCACAGTAGTAACATTAAAAAAAATACACCTGTCTTCTGAGATTTGTAAATTCTGTACAATTAATTTCGTATTCTGTGCTAGCAACTGCACTTGATAACTAGAAACATAAACTAGAGAGGGAAAAAAAAACAAATATCTTCTATGATAAAAAAAAATTCCAACAAGAAGCAAAACAAATGAACACAATTACACTTGTGTAAATACATAAGACGGATGAACCAGCTGCACTTACTAGAACTAAGGCTGCTTCAGACAACTGGTTCAATCACTCTCAACATGGTTAATGTACATTTTTTTTGTTGTTAGAAAACTAAAGAGCACATGATTAAAACATCAGCCGTTGCACAATGCAAGCCAGATTTAGCTTCCTCTCCACACGACAACCAGCGAGACTGTCTTTAAATACATTCAATTGCTGCCTAAGTCTTTCAAGTTGTCAGTGGAACGTATTAAGCAAGAAAACAGTCATCCGACAGCATTAATATCCACAGAATTAAATAACACCAACTGTACTGTCTCTGAATTAGCATGTTCTCCACTGTAAGAGGAGCCAATGATTTCCAACTATGATTTTACTTCCACTCTTTGCTGAAAAAAAAAAAAGCCTAGTTCATTCATCAATCCATTATAAATTTTAAACTTTGAATATTGAAAATTATTATATATATAAAAAAATCCAGCCCAAAATTATTATGTTTAAAATTAATGTATAAATAAAAAGCACTTACAGGTGCACTATTTTGCCGTCTATCATCGTAGTCCCAATTTCTTCTTCCTTGACCACCACTTCCTCTATTGTTACCTGGAAAAAAAATTTAACAAATTTATTACGAGAAAAATGGTTAAACTAACCATGCAACAAGTAAGTCCAACAAAATACTTACCAACATAATAACCACCTTCTCTATTCCTAAAACCACTGCCATCTCTATTGTATGAACCTCCATCTCTACCAAAACCATCTCTCGAGTAACCTCCATCCCTATTAAAACCGCCTCCACCTCCTCCTCCTCTGCCACGCCCCCCACGCCATGGACCTCGCATGTTGCCACCTCCTCCTCTCCAGTTGCCTCGCCCTCTATAGTTTCGCCGAAAATTTTCAGGAATACCAAATGTTTCACTGTTAAGTTTACGCTCCTCTCTCCAAGAATGTCTTTGACTATAAAAGAAATAAAAAATGAAATGAGACACAGCATTTACATTAATAAAAACAAATTTCTTCCAATATTTAAGGGCAGATAAATAATTTGATGCTGAAATTTCATGGTACAGCCTGCAACCTGGTATTTGACAGATATTCAAGATTAATACAAACTTGAAATTAAAAAAAAACTGAACGGATCAATTCTGTAAAAGAATGTAAAAAAAACCCGTAGTACATTAAATTTATTAAGTGAGAAAAGCTTTTAAACCAGGTGCCACATGACGCTTTGATAAATACATGTACACATATTTCTTTTTTTTATTGTGATGCTGCAGGCTGAAATTAGCTCTTTTGTACAGTATTAATGTCTGAAGTCAACAGTCCAATGTTTAACCAAAAGTACAATGGGTGTCATTATGGTGTATGTTATTTTTTTTTTAGCTCAGTTTTATAATTACTTATTTAGGTGTAATGCTACTTACAACTGTGGTAAGTTAAAAGAAAAAACAGATAACCTGCGCTCATTACAGATTAGGTAAAATACAGAACACCAACTGCACAAGATTTTTTTATTTAAAGCATTGCCAGGAGACACCAAAGACCTCCTCCCATGCTAAGTTATTACCTACTGTTTAATACATTTCCAATAACTAGAATTATAACCAAATAATTTGGAAATGCATTCTGCGATCTAAAAAAAACCAACTGAAACACGTGTTAAAATCTATTAAAAAAATAAATAATTGAATGACAGATACAGTGAAAGGTCATTATTTACATGTAAATTTTTTTTATCATTGCCAAAATAATATGCCTCTTGTCAATACCCCCCCCCCCCACACAATGTTTTAAAAAGTCAGCTTCAGATCAGCTCAATCGCTTGCTTGCAAAAAAAAAGTAGATATTCAAAATATATTCAGAAATATCTTGAGAAAAGAATACTTTCATACCCTTTATTTCTCTCAGTAGATTCACAACTAATATTGTCGAAGAAGGATTTCTTCTGGTCATAATAAACAGGATCATCTTCTTGCTCTTCTCCAACCTCCTCCTCCTCTTCTGGCTCTTCTTCACCCTTGTCTCCATTCACTGATTTGTCACCTGAAAATATCCAGTTATATTAATAAATCATCCAAATTTAAATCAAAAATGGGTTCAAAGTACGATATAAAAAAAAAGTAAAAAAGACAAAAACTTACTCAAAGAAAGATTTTTCAACTCTTTCTCAATATCATCCTTTAAAAATTGTGCATTACTAGTTTCAAAATCAAACTCTGTGTCAAACTTTAAAGTTTCATTTGACCTGCCCCGTCTTTGATTTCCACCTCTCTGTGGTGCTCTTGGGCCACCCCGTGATGGACCTCTTATTTGGCCTGGATGATCTGGAATTAAATTATCAAAAAAAAAAAAAAAATCGGGATAGGTCACTCCAGGTACTATTCATTTTTTTTGTAGCCATAATTTTTTTAAGTTAAATATTAATGCTCTTGAAAATGATATTTACAAAACATTCAACTATCTAAGACTAAATCTGCATTAAATATTTCCCCCCACCTCTGTTATTGCTTCTCCCTCTACTGTATGATGCAGACTGGCTCCTTTCTCCCCTATCTCGATTGTCTATTCTTTGTCCGCCAACTGCACCCCCACTTCCACGCCTGACTGGCTGTCCACGATATTGCTGATTTTGGTGCTGGTTTCTATTATAACTTTGTTGGCTTTCGTGAGAGTTCTTCTCTGGACTTACTGGTTGTGCTTGTACACCCTGATCAATAGTCGGGGACTTGCGGTTCAATGGTGGAGTAGAACTTTGAGAACCTGGGGATATAAAGTTGGAAACATTTAAAACATTCATCACCTTGCACGAACTGAAAAATTTGTTAATACCCAGACTTTAACTATACCAACAGAAAAATGTGTCACTTTTATTTTTCTTAACTATTGATTGCCAAGACCAACAAAACTGTAGATTAAAAGAAACATTAACTTGATGAAATTGCTACTAAACTAATGAAGTAATATGTTATTTAAACCGAAAAAAAAAAAAAACTACATGAACTGTATTAGTAATGAATACATTTAACTATAAAAAGTGCTTCTAAATTAATGCAAGTGAACAGGCACATATTTCAAAAGTTTAAAGGAAGGCTATGCAAGTAAAGATAGTGGCTTCACTAATACAAACACAACATAATTTATATATCATAAATTTAAAAATCACACTGCAAAACAAGAAAGTCTCCTTGGAAACAGCCCAGCAAAAATATCAGTTCTGCAATATGGTCCAATGAATTAATTATCCATAATAAAGCTTCAAAACATGTACTCCAAACTGAATAAAAATAAACAACCTCATTGTGCCATTTTTATAATCCAATAATCACTTTTGCTGAAGGTCCTTTTATGAAAAGGTGTGGTTAACTAGGTGATAACAAAAAGGTGATCCCAACCAGAAAAAAAAGCTATCATTTATGAGGTCTTAAACATAGGACTATCACTTGGACAGTTATGCCTTAGAATATAGAGCACTATTATCCCAACCTTAAGCAGTGGTCACCTCTGAGTCATAAATATTCAAATAGTCCATTCTTTTAACCCATATAGTGCCCAAAGCCACGATCGTGGCTTCGTGGGTTGTCTGCCGAAATTTTCCATTTATCGTCGTTAATTTGCCGAAGGAATGTTTATTTCTGGTAAGCTTACCATTCTGGCCGGTAGTTGTTTCATTGATTCGCCATTTGGTCGAAAGAATTTTTTTTTCTTCATTTTTTGAAAATGCGTGATAGTGGTTTTGATGGTTTTTTTTTGTATAGGCCAACATGGCTTTTCTACTGGATATAAATGATATAATTTAATTTTCGATAGATTCTATTTGGGAAAGTTTGTATAATTAATTCGATCGTTTTTTAATAGATATTAACATGTGTGCATTCGTCTTTTATATTTTTTTTTATTAATTTTATCGTCATCGAAATATTTTTTAAGGGGGACCTAGAAGTGGCACATTTTAATACCCACAAATATTTACATTAAAAATAAAATAAAAATAGCTTACATAATAACAGTAATGTAACTTTGATCATTTAGCTATAAAATTATGCCAAACTTAATATATCTATTATATTTATGCTTAAATTTATAAAATATTAGGTGGGGGGTAGCAATGCTAATTCGGGGCCATTTTATGCAACATTCTGAATGCATTTTTGTTAAAAATGCATGGTTAACTATTTTTGCCTTAAATAACAAAGCGCAAATGGCGACAAATGAAAAACATTCTGAGTAATGATTTTATACAATGCAGGGGGAAAAGAAGCTAAAAACATTGAGCCCAATGCATGCATACAAAAAAAAATGATAATGTGGAACCTTTAAGCTGTATATGTGTAAAATTTTTCATGGGAAATGTATTTCTACTGTTATGTGACTTTCATACAATAGTATCTTTTAGATTAGGGGCCAGCAACCAGTAGTATGCTAGAAAACGTTGCTGGTACTCAGATGAAAAAAAGACACACAAGATCAAGAAAAAAACTATTACCAAATGAAGCCCTTGTTTTAATTTCAAAATACACCCATCTTATTGTATCCCATAATATTTTTAAAAGGCACTGAAAATTATATTTTTTTTAAATACTAACCAAATGGTTTCTTTAATATGCTGAATTAAGAAATAAACTGCTAAGATGCAAAAAAAAAGCACGAAGTAAGTTACAAATACATTACAAGACCCACACAAATTTAAAGTTCGAATTCCTTAAAAAAAAAAAAGAATTTCAAATTCACCAGCAACGGGTCTTGAGCCAATAGCAGGTATTGGGGCTGTTCTACCCATCTCTTCTCTTGACACATCAGCTCCTGGTGAGGAATCCCTTGTAGAGCCTACACAAGTAACAACAGACACCACATCCAAGAAAGTAAACAAAAACAATACCTAACCAACTAAGTTAGAACAATTTAGTGAGTAAAAAAAATATTTAAAATGTAATTAAAAAATATTAGAAATGAAAACATGCAATGTTTAAGACGAAGTGTGTTATAATTCAGTGATACAACGTGGGTAACAATTACAAATACAGTAGATTCTTGACTGTCCAGCCTATTAAAAGCCTTTGACAGACATTCTGCCCAACTAATATGCTGAGAGTCTACTGTATTTAAAAAAAAATACAAAATACATCGATTAAAAGCAAAGAATCTTAAGCAAAACTATTCAACTAAAGGATGTTAAATAACCCAGAAAAAGAAAAAAAAAACAGTTGAAAGTAAGAATTACCAGCATGATGATGATGCGCCTGAGTAGGTGGCATAGTAAAACCTGGAGCTTGCTGATTCTGACCAAAATACATTTGCTGACCGAAAGGCTGATACATCTGATTAGGTGGAAAGCTGGATGTAGCACTGGGAAATGCTGCACCTGCTGGACCAGGTGGTGGTTGAGATGACTAAGATAAAAAAATTTGTTACAGAATCAACATCACTCATTAAATACGAATTCTACAAGAAATATTATTATAACAAGGAACAGCAGAAGTGTAAAACCCAAAAACATCATGCTAATAGCTATGCCCAGGATGAATCAATTACCTAGGGCAATATCCAAAAGCTTTAAAACCAAATAAATATTAGGTAAGGTAAATTTGTTTTGTGCACACACAATTTAATGCAGAAATTATGTTAAAGGCATGACTTGTCGCAGAATAAGACCATCACATTAGTACAGTGATTCTCCTCTAATACAAACTCACTACTTTGCACTTTCCAACTATATGGACATTTGACATTGTGTCAACTATATAAAAAACGATATTGGCTTTAAGCTTATCTCTGTTAAATTCAGTGATCAGATTAATAGATACATCATATGTACAGAGAAAAATTCCAGCAGAAATTACCTTAACAATTGCAGGATCAAGAGGAACACCTTCAGTGGGCTGAGGCTTAGGTGGTTCACAAACATGCAGATCTTTGATATCATGGCCCCGAAATATAATAAACTCAAAAATTTCATTTCTCGCAGGCAGTGGTCTATCAGTAGGACGATCTTCAGTACCAAAAGACCTAACTGCAATGGAAAATAAGTTTATTATAAATACAAAACTGTCGATACTAAAATTAACAAGAGAAGTGATTTTATATTTACATAAAAGGATATGTTATCCCCCATTATCTAACATTCAGGATGCATATTTAACAAAATTAAAGTATTAGGAACTTATGAAAGCCACTTTTTTAAAATTAATACCTATTAACTTTATAGTTGATTTTCTACAAGCAAATTTACCATTGTGGGCCCCCAAGTAAACATACAAGTGCAGGGACCAGAGTAAAAAAATTATCAAGACCACCATTGAAAATATTGGGTCACTAAAAAAATTTCATTAGCCAAACTTCAGTTTGATAGGAGCATGAAATTTTTTTTTACCATATCTGACTGTGTTTCATGAAAATTTTAGAAAATAAAGTTGAAATATGGATAAACGATTTTTCTTTATTTTGACACATCTATAATATAACTACGTGATGTGTATTAAAAAAAAAATTGGAAATAAAAAGTAGGCTAGTTTAAATTATTTTTTTTAGAATTCATTATTTTTTTTGCATTGTACTCTTAATCCCTTTTAGTTTAAGCGTACTTAACCCTTTGGTTCCTTAGGGGAAAAACTAGAGATACCCTGCAATTACTGAGGGTTTTTGGGCTTGAGCAAAAAGTTTTGGGAAAAAAGGGTGGGTGCACAAAAACGCATGTAACTTTTAAAGTAATATAGATAGTTCTTTAATTAAAAGTATACATTTTATTACAAAAAAATGAATTATCTTTCATTCTGTGAAAGAATTAAAGTTATACAATTGATATTTAAAAAGTTATTATTCAGAAAATTATGACGATTTTTTTTTCAATTTTGATTTTTTAAGCCCTATTTTCAACTGAAAATTTTAACTGGAGATTATAAAAATAGCCTATAGGTATATCGAGATAAAATAAACATCATTCAATTTCCTTTACAACAGTGTAAGAATTACTAAAATTGATCAAGATTTGATAAAGTTGTTATGAATTGAAAATAATCACTATTTTTAATGGAGGACCTGAGTGTGGGCTGTTTATATAGACTTTATTTATTGTGCAACCATTTATCAACTACAATCTTAAATAGTATGATCTATATATCAACATGTCGGAAATTAATCTTTCTTATGATATATATTTTATGTATGTTGATTTTATAGTAAAGATGATAAAAGTATATAAATTCGATATAAATTATTCCTTCCAATTGGTTATGCAACTTTCAAACATTACACATTACAAACGAAAAAACAACAAACTAATTATAACTAATGTTTCCGAATTTAAGCTTTATAATAATAAATGTTCATTTCTCTTCCTATTGGCTATACTTTTTTCCTTTTTTTTTCCAAAATTAATATAATAACGAACTTTTGAAATCGGTCACCATATTGGACCTTAAAACGGTCCGGACACAAATTATGAATCTCAATAAAACCATAGTGATTTAGAAAAAAATAAGTGATTTAAGTTATAGTACTAAAACTAAACATAATAAGGACACAAACAATGTTTTAAAATGGAAAATGTAGCTACTCACATGTTCTTATAACGTCATCATAATTAATGTAATCCATATTGAAATACTAAGACTAAGTCTCACAAAAACATGCATCCATTAATAACAGAAATATAGCACAGTCACAAAACAAAAACAAACAAACTGCAATTGGAAGTGATGATTTTATATTTCATATATTCTCTTTAATGTATTTTAAGTCTATAGCAAGTTAATATAAAGAAATTGTAATAGTAATTTTAAGACACTAAACACGCCTATGGCCTCATCTCGGAGAAGGGGGGGGATTTTAGTGATGTCAAATCTGCCAATGTTTATCGAAAATAACTGCATCGCCGTAAATCTACTAGAAATAGTTCATTATAATCAGTTTTTATATTGTTTTTTGTAAAAAAATATCATTTTTAAACGTAAATGTTAAATAATTTGTAAAATGTGTTTGATTTTGAAGCAACACGCTGTGTTCTGTGTCTAAGGCTAACAATAGTACTGCGCATGCGCTGTGAACCTGTTATGCAATTTTTACCACCAGCGAGCTCGGGACAAAGAAATTCCTCACACAGGGGGTCTGGTTTCTGCCTCCCTGTTATTACATAATGGAAAAGTTACGCAAATGACCTAAATATTCAAATAGAGGGAAGGCTGACCTTTACATTGATACCACACGTGTGTAATCTTACGCTAGAATGCCGGCTTAAACTGGACATCAAAAGCGGCCATTTCGGCCGACTTTTCCATCGGAGAAAGCGTGTCATTTTTACCCCCTTCCCACTAAAAAAGTAAAAAAAAACTGTCTAGAAAATGATGAAAAACCATTAATGAATTTGTGAAGAAATGATTTCTCTACAAGAATATATAGGTTACAACGCTTTACATTAAACATAAGGTATAGAAATCTATCGCTGAAGTGAAATGTTGTCAAAAATCCGCATCCGTAGTTCGGGCCGTATCGCGATTGTTGTCAAAAATCCGCATCCGGAATGAAAAGGTTAATTAGATTATTCTTGAATTGCCTAAATATAATTAATTTTTACCATGTTTTTCTTTACCTAACACATGTATAAAAAGTAATGTTTCATTAGCCTAATATGCCTTTGGGTAGATGAATTGTACAATGAAAGGATTGTGTGGTTAGAACGTCCAGCCGCCTTTACTTTCCTACCCATTTAAAGCTGGGTGGACTTTACACCAATTTTCACCTGGGAAAATGTCCTTGGTTCTTATGTCTGAGGCTCATTATTGTTACAATCTATTAACACCCACATTGTAATTAAATTATGTGGGATTTTATTTTTAAAGCATTCTATTGTATTAATTTCATTAACTTTTACTGAAATTTTTAATATCAATACACATTTATTAAATGATGTTCTACAGTACAATGTCATTAAATGTATACGCAATTTTCCCCATCAATTTGACCTACATTTTCCCGGACTATTATTTTTTTTTAATTCAAAATGTCAAAGAACATTGCAGTATTAACTTGTAGAGGGGACATGGGAACGTTTTGACTAATAAATATATGCAACAGATTTAAAATATCGTAAAGAAATTTATAAGACAATTTAATGCTAAGGATTACGAATATCAATGGATTTAACATTAGAATTTTTTACAGTTTATAAGGAACTACACAGAGGACTCTAACAAAACAATCAATGTGTAAATTTAATTGAAACAAGAAAGTGGCGCAGCTAATAAAATATGTGTATAAACATAGTATTAGAACCCTTTTTATGAGTTGAAAGGATAAGTAGTGGTTTAAGTATCTTTAATCAGCATGTACTGGTAATAGTGGTAAGCTGCCACAATGGTATTATGTACTGCCGATTTAATCTTGTAAGGGCTGCTTGAAGAATTGCAATTAGAACTACTAACTTAAGTCTCAAATAGGGGGGGGGGGGGGCTTACTTTCTGAGATCTTTAATTTTTACCTCACTGTAACTAAAATTATGTTCAAGGCCTGGCTTATGACAATTGCCATATACCTGCATACTGCTACTGGCCGTCTCTGGATCAAGTTAGACAATGATTTGGATATACCCAATAATTTTTTATATAGAAATCAATCTTTGGGGAGGGGGGTGCAGCATGTCTTCAAAAAGGTTATATAAATCATTATCAAGAATCAAAACAATCCTTGCCAATGAGAGGATACTTTTTAACTGTAGAGTATGCTTTCCACTACTCAAAACTAATTCAATAAGCATTCAATTGCAAATATTTTTGGCATGCCCATTTGGAAAAACTTTTTTTCATGTTTTTAAAGACCTAGAACTTTAACACTAGTAGGAAGTGAAACAGTCATATTTTAGTGAATTTTAACAGGTATTTTACTATCATACCACTGCTTGAAGCTATACTATAAAAGAAATTTGCTGCAACTTATAAAACCATAATCAACAGAACACAATATCATACTGAATTGATTTTTCTTTTCATGTAATTTTTATGTGTGTAAAATGCTTTTGAATACCAATGCACAGTACAAGAAATAGTACCAAAAGTGAAACTTTCAATTTGATGTTTTATGTGTCTTAATGAGTTTCTAATTTCTAAAAAAGCAAAAGTTAATCCAATTTCCCTTTGCTTCTCTATGGGTCTACGGGTTATGGGAATCTATAGGTCACGACATGACTTTTATGTTCTGATAAAGGCAGACACCTAGTTTGCTATGATGACTGTATTTATGTGTCTATGGCTATGCATATGTTAAAGTGACAAAACCTTAACAAAAACAATATTTGTTATGGTGTGATTGTTAAACATTGTACTAAATGTAAACAAATGTTTACAATAAAGTTTTGAAGTTTAATTTACAAATAATAACTGCTAATATGGACTAGTATGACAAATTATGTCATTCGAGAACTATAATAAACAAAAGTAGAGCAATTGTGCAAGTATTGAGATATACCAGGGCCAGGACAGTCCATACATTTTATAAATAATCAAATGGTACAATTGCAATGACTTAAGCATAATATACCAACCAAAAGTTTTTATTAGTATGCTAAGTATAATATTCATAGCTTGCTTTTGTAATGTCATGTTTAAACCTTCAATTAAAAGCCTATACTAACACTGGGCATATAATTTGAAAATAAAACCTAACACTACATATAAATATATATATATAGCGCAATACACATTATTTATTAATGGAATGTTGGTATCAAAGACAAATTAATAACGTTATCTATTAATAAATGATGGTATCAAATCTTCGTATCATAGTGACAACAGCTTCAAACCTTTTGCTAAAGCTACCGTTGCTTCTACAGGATCGATGGTATACAAAGTTCCTTCGTATCTAATCTCTGCTTTGGATATTAGACTAATTTTGCTTCCAAGATATGGGACACCAGTGGGAGCAGCAGGGACACCTGCTGGACCCGGTACTCCTTGGCCTTGGCTCATGGCGAATGTTTCTGGTCGCCAAAACTCCAAAGAGATGTCGGCGGATTTCAAATAGAAGAAATCTTAGCCGCTTTCATTAAAGATGGCGATCATTTTAGTTAGAAATAAGCGGAAGTTTAGACGGCGCGGATGTTGCTTTCCCAGAGTTCATATTCTGAGCATGCGCAATGTCATTTGAAATTTGTTAGTCCATCGAAATGGCGGATCAAGGATCCATGGATGAGTTCCTATCGAAAGAAATAGACCAAAACAAAGTATCAGCGTTAGTAGGATCTCTGGAATCACAGTTAGCATCTTCTACAAACAAAGATTCACACAAGACAGTACCAGGGTCTACTTTTAATAATAATCATATATCTGGGAATGCATCTATAGTGAATGCTTCCATCACTAGCACACCGAGTGTGACAGTGAGGCCACAGCAAACTGTTGTGAGCATGCCTGGCCTAGGTTTACAATCCCAGGCTATAGCTTCTAGTAAAATTTTACCCCAGAACGCTGCAATAATTAACTCAATTAGTAATTCACAAATTATAGGCATTTCCTCCATCATAAATGCCAATTCCCTTAACAGAACAAATTCGAACTCAACCACAACATCACTTCCAATTTCATCTATTTCTAACACTCCTCTCTCTTCAGCAACTAAATATTTAAACAGTTCTCCTTCTATACGCATAGTTACAAATAATACAAAACCTCAAAATTCTATTTTGCATACCTCTCCTGTTCAGGTATCAAAGCAACAATTTATAAACAGTGCAATAGCTCAACAGAATGTTACAACGGTAAGACCTCAGCAAGCTGCGACAGCAAAAGTAAATATAAGTGCTTCAGGTGCCTCTACTGCTATGCATAATTTAGCCACAATTGCTGCTGAACAAAAGCCATTGACAGTTTTACCAAATGGTAGTACACATTTACAAAATGTTCAAAATAAGGATGGATCTGTGATAATGCAACAAATTATTATGAAAAATGATGTTAATCATGCTGTAGTGAAAAGAGAGTTGAGCCCTCTTGTTAAAAGTGATAATCCAATGTCTAATTCTGTGATACAAGGATTACCGCAAAATTTGCGACAGTCTACGCCAATTATTACAACTGGACCTCAACAGATCTTAAAAGGAATATCTCAGAGTAATAATCCAGCACTCGTCACATTAAGGACACCTCACTCTCAGCAACATGTGGTCGTCAGAGCTACTGTTGCTACAACTTTGGCAAACTCTTCACCTTCAGTGCAAGTGGTAAATGCTTCATCTGCTGGTATGCCTTCTACATTAAGGCCAAATGTAGCTCCACAAATGCGACCTGTAAGAATCACAAATCCAGTTCGAATAGGCACTCAGCCAAACATAGCTCCAAGGCAGCAGAATCCACAACCGGTTTGTATAAATGTTTTTTAACAATTTTTTTTTTAGTGAAAAAAAAACGATTAATTGATTTGAATATATTACAATACTTATTATCAAGCAGTATTCTTTGATTCTTAGTATGCTTTTTTTAATATAAATTCTTTTGGATTGCTGAAATTAATAGGAAACTATTCTGAATTTTGATAACAATGTCAGTGTGAAAAACCTCAAAAAAAAAAAAAAAATAAATTGAATCTTATTTTAATATGCTAATGACCTATGAAAAAATTAAGTGTACTGATAATTTGGAACAAAGTTTTTAGACAATAAAAGCTTATTATTTATAATATATTAATTAATACTGTAATAGTATTATTTTTCATGATTTGCTTTATTTACTTTTTTCTCAGTTATTTTGAAATGATTAAGAAATATTTTTGACAGCTATTGTTATTGCATTTGATACTATTAGGCTAGCAATGGCCTCGGTGAGCAATATAATTACTTTGTTTACAATTCAGCATAAATAACATAATCAGTCTCAATGAGCAATATAATTATAATTGCTTTGTTTACAATTCAGCATAAATCAACAAAAGTTTTAAGAAGCCTGTACTTTTGGAAAACATTTAACCCACCAGGACTATTCCATTATGATTAAAAATAAATCTAGTTTTAATTAATAAATGAATGAGCTTTTACTTAAACTTGAGTCTTTGATCATTATTTGTAATTAATAATAATATTGTAGGATAAGAGTTTGTATATGGAGGAATTTTTTTTTATCTGTTCAATTCTTTTAAAATAAATAATAAAACGTAGACGGAAGTAATTACTGATGAGACAGTAGTACCAAACATCTTAGAATCTGATACAAAAGAGTGCCTTATCATGGGCGCCATGGCTTATGATTCTCTGCGTGTCCAATTACCAGTATTAAATTATCTCTGTTCAATTCTTTTAAAATAAATGATAAAACGTAGACGGAAGTAATTAGTGATGAGACAGTAGTACCAAACATCTTAGAATCTGATACAAAAGAATGCCTTATCATGGGCGCCATGGCTTATGATTCTCTGCGTGTCCAATTACCAGTATTAAATTATAGAACGGGGTGGCCACCCATGAGATGGGCCACATTCCTGAGTTTCTTATGTAGTCAAATATACTTTAAAAATCTGCTTCCCAGTCAGATTATCGTGATCTAGTGAACAAAAGTAATATTATAATAATAATAGAAAAGCTAGCTAATTGGGAGCTGCGCAGAACTCATACTCATAACAGAGCTGCGACCACCATTGTTAGAGGACATGAAATGGAAAATCAGTCATTTTAAAATTCCGATGAAACAGAAATTGTTTCTATTTCTGTGATTGCAGTACCCAAAAAAAAAAAAAGAATTGATCATTTTCTTGTTTATTGCTCAGTCACTTTTTCTCTCTTTGATCTAAGAACAGCATCAAATAACATTTCTTGGCTTCTTTGATGTAGAAATGTTCTTTTTCTTTTTTTTTTCCTAGGCTTTATTTACAGAATTAGTCAATAAAGTTTTGGTTTAGAATGTTTATTCCTATTATAATATTTTAAACCATTTTTTTTTTATTAAATTATTTATTTAAAAAAAAATAGGGCACCATAACCATTCCTCATGGTGCTCTACTTGTGAGAAATGAGAGTGGACAGTTAGTGTTGGTTTCAGCGTCACAGACCGTCCTTCAGCAAACACCAAGCAGTAATAGTGTCATCACAACAATAGCTCCCAGTGGCTATAGAATTCAAAATGTTCGGGTATTGTGTTTTACCTTGTCTTTTATTTTTTAATTTTAAACATATCAAATAACTGATGTGAGTTTAGCTTCGCTTGAAAAAATGTATATGTATATATATTTGCTTGTATACCATATATTAAAGATTTTTGTTTTTATTTACTAGCCCATTACTTCACAAGCACCAGTTCGGGGCTCTAATAGTGGACAATCGATTGTCACTATACAGCCCCAGTCAGCAACACAGCACCAGTCTATTCAGGTTAGACCGCCTAACATTTCAACTGTGGCATCAACAGCAACTACGCTTCAGCAACGACCCACCACTCAACCCACAGCAGTAATTGGTCAGCCTAATGTCGCCACCATCACTTCAGCAGCCACGACTGGAGAGATGAGTAAGGATACAATTTTATTAACTCTTGATAAGTTTAACAATGTTGATATTGTTTTACTAGCTCCAAATAGAATCAACAGATTACTAATGGCTACTGCAGACCTCATTGTTGATTCAGTTTTACACTATTGAGGCCAATCTGTGTAAATATCTCTTCTTTATGATCTTTGCCTCAGACATTATGTTTACTTTTTTTGTACAATAACAAAAGCTTATGCACATTTTCATTATTTATAATTACAGATAAAGCTATGGTAGAAAATGTTAAAAAATGTAAAAACTTTTTGTCAACATTGTTAAAACTGGCAGCCAATCAGCCTGATCAGACAGTTAAGAATGTCAGAGCTCTTATACAAGGTCTAATTGTAAGTACATTGATTTACATTGATTGTATTCAATATTTAACTTTTTCATTTTGTAAGGCAGATCCCGAATTAGACAGAGATCCTTATATTTTACCTGTTACTACCAGTCAAGGTCACTCATAGGGATAGAGTTCATTCTAATTTTTCAGAAGTATTACATATGATTTTTTATTTTTTGGTGAGGTATTTTGAGCTTCTAGAAATCTTAAAAAAAATGAAACATTTGTTTATATCAGCAAATACTGATAACTGTACTTTTATATGTCTTTTTGTAAAAATAATGCGTCGACAAATTTTTTTGTATAAGGAGAAAAACTGTTCAATGTTAAACAATGTTTATCAATTTTTTTAAAGAGTTTAAAAAAAGGGTTTTTATCATTAGATAACCATTCAGTGATGTCACAGAATTTGTGAGCATTTGTCTTCTTGTTGTTTCAATTTGGCTTAAAAAAGAAACTATGCTTACTATTTACTTCCCATTTGTAAAGTGGCACATGAACAGATTATTAATTATCGTTTCAGGATGCTAAAGTTGAACCAGAAGTTTTTACAGAACGTTTACAGCATGAGTTGCAGTCCTCCCCACAACCCTATCTTGTCCCATTTCTTAAGGTAACATAATAACATTTGTTATACATTTGTTCAATGTTATGTCTTATAAAGTTCCAACGAATTCTTAAAAGGCTTTTCAAAGTAGGCCCTAAATCTTTATTTTAAAAGCTGGTTATAATTGTTCTGGCATATTAAGTTTATTGGAGGAAAAAAGTAACACCTGATTGATAGTATCCCAAAATGAACATTAAAAAATTACAGTCGTGTTTTTTACGCATTATCCTCGATGTAAAAAATGAATGTCTGCAGTTAAACTTCTGTTGTAAGTTTTCTTAGGTTAATGTTGCTTGTTTATTTGCAATGACATGGACTCTTTAGTGATTTGAATTTTTTTTTTTTTTATGAAATTTTATCTCCTATTTGTTTTCTCTGTTTTTATTAAATTAATGATTTATTTTTTTTTTACCCTTTTATTTATATTTTACTCTAAAAAATTTAAATATTTCAACTTTTTTTTTTTAATCTTTTAATTATCATAGTGTATAATTAATTTCAGTTATCCATGCTTTTTGATTATAGCTGTTCCAATTTGTCAATTGTTTTATTTTTATTTTGAGTTTTCGTTGTTGTCTTTTTTACCCCCAATTAAAATCAGCAACTTTTTTTTTCATTTAGAACTGTGCTCTGACTCCTCTTGTGGTAATTCGACAACATTGTTTTTGTTGTATTTTTTTAAATACATACATGATAAAAAAAAATGTATATGGCAGTGTGTGTGTGTGTTTTGCATTGAAAGTCTAGATGCAGACTTAAATTCAGTCACATGTAAACAAGTTTCAATGATTCTAAGAGATTATTTTTTTTATAATATCAGCCATTCAGAATGTTACTTAGCCTAGATTACATCATTTAGTTCTGCATTTGAGTCTGTGTCATTGTCAGCACTTGTGCACATTTCATCTTTGTGCTTTGTGGTGTTTCAAAAAGTAGATTGTTAATGTTTTTCTCATGGCTTGTTAAAAAAATAGTTTTGTTAATCCTCACCGAAAGTAATGACCTGAAGATTATTCCTATAAATGTCGGTTCTAAAATGCCATAGTGGTTGAGTAATCTCCCTGTATATAATTGGCTACAGTCACTTTAATGTCAGATGAATCCCATGGTGCGCTGCGAAATAAAAAAAAATCTCTATAAATTAAACAATTCTTTCAATGTGAGTGTCGAGAATATATCATAATCATCCATCATTGTACTTAAAAAAAATTTTTTTATTGAATTGTGTGATAATAAATAAATTGATAAAATATTGACATTAATACATTTGCATCATAGATAATTTATTAAGGTCTTACTTGAGCTATTAAATCACCTTTTCTAGAGTAATTACATGTACAATAGAAGAAAAACTTTTATATTTGACAGATAGTGTCTCTTTTTTAAAATGTATACATTTAGTGTTGTGTATGGTGGAAATCTATTTCTCCAAATGCATTAAATGACGAATTAATTTTCTTTATTTTGCGAAAATTGTAGCAATGTTATCCTTGTTATATGGAGTTATCAGAATGTTTTGAATCCTTACTTCAGATCTATTGTCTTTTTTATGGGGCGGTGGGGGGGGGGGAAGGGGAAAAGGAGATATTGAATATTTAATAGCAGGAACAGCAAAGATAATAGACAATAGGCAAGGGTGGGAGAGAGGTTCTACAGAATAAGTCCTGGAGAAATAATACAACATCCATGGGGAAGGATAGAATAGACATGTTAGGGATCTTACAGAATAGGAAGAAGGTGGAATACATAATTATAATACAATTAGGAAATGTAATTAGTCAGTCTGAACATCGTGCCAGACAGTCTTGTTTGTTTAGTTCCTAAAAATGGTCCTTAATAGTTTAATTACATCAGGGAAGGGTACTTGTACAAAAAGTAGAAGAAAAAAAAACATACAAGACAATGAATTTGTACTTTTAGAAAAACTAAAAGTAAATGTAAGAAGTATTATCAGTGCTTGAACGGAAAACATAAACTAAGCTTGATACTACAGCAAATGACGTAATAAAAAAGTGCATTTGCGAGTCACTTTCTAATGATTCTTAGTGTCGCATTGTTTTAAATTAAAATTTTTCATGCAATTTCAAAAACATTTTTATATATTTACTGTATGAAATATACAAAACATTTATTACATTTCATCTATAAGGCACACTTGATTGATTTAACTAATGTGCCAGATAATAGAGACATTTTTAAAGAAAAATACATAGATAATCCATTTTAATATTACTTCGAATAACACCACTCATGATGATAAAATCAAAATACTGAGAATACGACAATTATTTTTTTAATGACCTATTCCCTTTTTTTTTTAATACATTATCTGCAAATTATCAAGTTAAACAACTATTATTTTGTTCTCTATTCCATTATGGTAAATGGTAAAACTTACATCATGTAAGTATTTTTACATGATGTAAAGATGTTCTCAAATAATCTTGAGTAAGGCGCTGTGACATAACCTTTAAGTTCTGGATCCACCAACACGAAACACTTTCGTGCGGAACCTTCCGCGCGGAAGTTTCAACTTAGCGAAATTCTTGTAGATCCACCGGGACGAAACGGTGAGCGCCGAAACAACTCACCGAAAACAAGATTTTTTAATGATTACTTCTTACTTTTTCCTGCTACTGAAAAAAAAACAATACTTTGAAAAGCAGAAATACTGCATCCCGTGTGCCTTTTTGTTCTTATTACAAATAAATTGTTTAGCTGGAAATGGAAAACTGTTTTTTTTTTTTAACTTTTTATTTGATCGGTAACCATTCATTTTTTTTTCTTTTTCATGATCAGTCAAACATTTATTTAATAGCATTTATGTTTTCAGATAGCGCTTCGATCAAAAGAAATTTCATTTGTAGAATATGTTGATAGACGATGTGTATTTTCCTTTCAGAAATTCATATACAAAGACTGTGGCCGGCCAAAACTTATAGTAATTCATGTTTTTCTGTCAAAATTCCCTTTGTTGTTGTTGTTTTTAATGAATATACACTAATGTGAATCATTTTTTCTATTCGAATCGACGTTTCTAAGCAGCCATTTTGTTTGTTTATCATGACGAAAAATGTAGCTCTCCGGAAAAAACTCTGCAAGCAGCAAAACTGAAAACTTTCGCTGTTCCGCAGCGGAATTCCTGACCGGTGTACATGTTCTCATTAGAATATCATTGCAGCGAAACAGAGATGGAATTCGCAATGCCCTTAGATACCGGAATTTCGTCTTGGTGGATCCATACCTTTAGGCCAACATTATGAACATTTTAATATGCCCCCAATCATTGTTTTAAAATAAATGATCTCCAGGAAAAAGCTTGGGGCCATCTTTCTGTGTTTAGGACTTGATCCTATCATGGCGGCCATTTTTCATTTGGTATGGTCTCACAGAAGCCCTTTTATTCTTATAAGTAGAAAGTAGCGCCTGATGTGTGACACACCAAAAATAACTTAAAAACACAATATTTTTCATTTATTTTGTTTGCAATAGAAACATGCTTTGTACTTCCATTTAATAGCAGTTGATGTCATCCAATATTAAACAAAGGAAACGTAGATAAAACAAATTTTAAAAAAATTTATTAAAGCTAGAAAAGCTTATTACTTCTCACTTATTATTCATACATGATTTTCTGCTGATATTGCTGAAAATATTTTACCAAAGAGTAGGCCTATTCATGTAAAATGAGTGCATATTGAAGTGAAATGCCAAAGAAAACAAACTAAAAATAGAAGTTAGCTCAAAAATCACAGACACAAATTTACGACTTGTGCTAGAATTAAAAAAAAAAAATACAACAATGATCTGGGTTCATGTTAAACTATTTATAAGAATATATTAAAATACTGAGGATACAACAATTTTTTTGTTTTTACTCCTTTATTGGAACTGTAATTATTTTTCATTATCTTTATGCTCTTCAGTTATCTTTCGGGTCGGGGTTTGTGTGATAATTACCTAACCCACGTGCAGAATCAATTAAATGGGAGACCCATCAGTTTTTCGCAAGATGGTATTGTAACCACAATAAATGAATTTAAAGAAGATTTGCACAGAGCATCTTTCCTGTGTTGAGGCCCTGCACCATTTTAAAATGTCCCATTCATCTGGGTCAGTTCCATGTACTAAGTTTGAGAGGCAGATGATATCAACAAATTACAAACATATAAAACTTGAGGGAACATTATGCTGATAAACCTAATGGAAAAAATATTTATTAAGATTTAGAATTGCTTATAGAAGGGTTACTTATTTTTACACAGAAATAGTTATACAATATTTAATTAGTGTTTATGACGTAAGAAAGAAAACATTTTCATTCATTATTTATGCACTGCTATCGTCTGCTATTGCTGAAAATATATTGTAAAGTAATCCTATTCATATAAAATAAATATTCAAGATAAATGCTAGAATGAAACTAATAATACAAGTTATCGCGAAAATCACATCGATTGTACTTGAAGAAAAATAATTAATCTAGAGTTCATGTTCCACTGCTCTTAAGAATATTTTAAAAGTACTGAGGATATAACTATTATTTTTTTCTTATTCCACGAATGTAAGGGCAAGAATTTTACATGATGTTTGTCCTTAAGTTATCGCTCAGGGCAGGCATTTTTAACTGTGATAAATTTAGGCCTACGTGCAGAACCAATTTAACTGGAACATTTTTTTAAACCGCAATAAATGAATTCAAAGAAGTGGATCAACTTTCTGTATTGAGGCCCCTAAGCCTAATTACGCCAGCTCCAAGTTCTCAATTCCAGGGAATGCACTTTTAACTTACACTATTGTCAATAATAAAAAGTATTCTGTGATTTGAGAATACGTAGTGGAGGAAAGGATTCTTTAGCATGATGGAAAAATCAATAATCTTAATATCTTGTCTGTAAGATTGAAAGAAAAAACATTCATTAAGAGGATATTATTAAATAAAAAGAAACACAAAATAAAATTTCATTCATGTATTAGTATCTGAGAAGTAAAATTGCGTTGAGAGATGCTCTTGATATTTTTTATTCCATATTACTTTTTGTTTATTTATTGTTTAACTACTGTGAATTTTTTGGGAAGGTTTTTTTTTTTTTATTCTGTTATTGTTCAGATGAAGCCTTCAAATGCTCTTATTCACATTTTCAAACCATTGCCATTAAGTTATCAGTTTATGGTCTTTATAAAAGGGCAAATAAAAAAAATTATTATAAAATGTTGTTATGAGGGGCAACAGTATAATTTGAGGTTTTTATATCTTATGTATATTTTACCTCAACAGCAATTGTGATGTTGCTTAGAATTTTAAATCAATCACCGCAAAAGTAATATACTTGTTGTTATTTGTTATTTCACACAAATCCACTCATTCTTCTTCTTTAACATCTTTTCATTGATGTGTGCGCTAAAGAACTGTCTTCTGTTGTGCTATATTTTATTTGTCACAATGCCAGTAAACTAGTTATCATGAATGCGATATATTTTACAAATTAGTTTTTTTTATTCCTTCACATGCATTAAAATTGGCAGGATAAACATAGAGTTCTTTTTTTTTTTTTAAAGAACAGTGGAAAGTTATTTTCAGTTATATTCATTACAGTCTTTAGTCATTGTTTCATTTATTACAGTCTTTATTCATTGTTTCATTCATTACAGTCTTTAGTCATTGTTTCATTCATTACAGTCTTTAGTCTTTTTTTTTTCTCCTTTCAATTAACAAAAATTTTCTTTTGAATTTTAGAAAAGCCTTCCATTATTACGACAGTCAATGATTCTGGGACGCATGACAATAGATGGTATTCACGCTCCTCCCCCTGAAGTTGTGGGGCATGCTCAGTTTATTTCTGTCTCTCAGCCAGTACCTACTTCCACTGTGGCCCAGCAGGTGATAACTACAACTGGAACTCTCACACAAAGACCCGTCTTAGGCCCAAGGCCTACCACAGCTCCTATTCAACAACCAGCCGTACGTTTGAATCTTATTGCCATACTTCTTTTTATAGTTACACCCCCTGAAATTTCATTTTTATTAAAGATACTATTGGATAGCAGCAATTTCAAATTAAAGTTTAGGAGATGGATTGGTTTAAATTAAATATTTTTAAAAAATTCATTATAAAAACCATATTTATCTAGTTTCCTAAACAGCATTATTTTATTGAATCTTTCGGTTAAAAACATTTTTTTTTCCATTTATTATAAATATGATATAGAATAACCTATTTTACTTTTTTCAATGGGTAACTGTATGATATATCATGCTCGTGGTAATGTCGATGTAAATCTTGGGAAGGGAGTTTCGGCTCGGGCACATATTTTATTGAACTGCTGGCTTAATTTGTAAAGCAAAGATTTCCTATATAGACCAAAGGTAAATTAATGCAAAAATTAATGTTCTTATAATTTACATCTTTGAAAAAAATTATAAAACTGGTCAACCAGTCTGTGAAAAGATTTCCAAAGTTTCTAGTGGGGTTTTTCAGGTAAAATGTTTTACTTACATTTATTGTGTTTGTTTTTTTTAAACGAATTTTCAGCATTTAAGTTATTTTTCTGTTTCACTATTTACAGTTGCGGCCATCTCTTGGGCCAGCCAGCAGTAAAGTTGCTCCTATTCGACAGACTGTGCCTCAGGTAGCCATAGCGCCAGGTGGAAACAAAATTGTAGTGCATGCACCGCAGCAGCAGCTGCGTCCACAAGTAGCACAGCAAGTAATTGGTCAAGTCAGGCCTAAAATAACTGTTACACGTCCATCTTCTGCCTCTACGATTCCCTTAATAAGGTCAACTAAACCCACTATAACATCCACGCTGATTAAATCTGAACCAACCAGCCCAGCAGCTGCAAGTCACCGAGAAAAAAGAAAATTTGAGTCTTTAAAGTAAGCTTTTGAAAGATGCTTGTTGTAAACTTGGTTTTAATTATTATCACAAAATTTATTTATGTGCAAATTTCTACATCATATTTTGACATTTTAAAGATATTTTAGAAAATTTACAATATAATTTCTTTAAATTTGATGAAATGCATATTAATTTTAGGAATGAGAAATCTCTTGGAAAGGAAATAGTTCAAAAAAAGTTATTAAAAAGATAATGTACTTGTGTCCTCTTTAAATTTTTTCCTTTTTTCAAAATCGCACTGAGGTCATACAAAGAATTTTCGTCTTTAAAATTTGGAAGACTTGCCTGTTATAGAAATTTTATTTAATAGCTTCTGCATCGTTCTTTTAAATTTCCAGGACCCATGGTTTATAAAAATGAGTTCATTCATGCCCTAATGGATAAACAGTAATCAGTTGATTAGGCTGTTTGTATTTGCACCTTATAAATAGACTGAAAATTTTCCCCTATACCTACATAATAATAAGAGCTGCTTTATTTCACTTTTTTTCTAGGGATGGTGATGATGATATCAATGATGTGGCCACTATGGGTGGAGTTAATCTGTCAGAAGAAACTAAAAACATACTTGCTACAACTAATGCTGATTTCATTGGTGCTCAGATGAGATCTTGTAAAGATGAAATCTTACTCTCTGCCTCACCTTTGCTCAGAAAAATTACTTCCATTGGTAAGAATTTTTTTGTTTATTATTATGAATATTTTTTCCGTCTCAGTTAAATTTTAACAAGAGAACACTCTTCAATTTGTGTTCTGGTCCTAACATCATTAGCATTTTATGAAAATGTTATTGCTTTAGGTCTGTTTAGTCATTAAAGACAAAGGTGCTGGTAGTGCAAAAAAATTTTTTTAGACTATAGCCGTAATAAATTTTTTAATTCTCATGGAAAGAGCTGATGATTCTTAATAAAAAAAAGTTTACAAATAATAAGGCTGTTCATTATTATTTATAAGAAATTGTGAATCTACCTTTTTGTTCAGGTTCAAAGTATGTGACAAATTTTTAGCTGCTTCTGTATGGAAAATGAACTCAAATTTTTTAAGATTGCAATTTAATTATAACTTTAAAAATGATTACCTCAAAAAATAAAATATTACTACATTTATATGCTATCACACTTTACCAGTGGCACAAAAAATATTAATAGTATTTGTAGTAGCTAGCTAGAGAAATTTAATTTTTGTTAAATAATTGAATACTGCTGCTAGTACACTGTCAAGAGCGGTACTAATACACCCTAAATTTTTGTTAAATAATTGAATACTGCTGCTAGTATACTGTCAAGAGCGGTACTAATACACCCTAAATTTTTTTAGCCCTGAGCGTTTGATTTTAATTTTTCTTATAAATGTTTTAATAATGTGTTATTGTATGAATAATTTAAAAAACGAAAAACATGCCTTTAAAAAATGTTGCAATAAAAAGCTCAAATTCAACAGTTTGGTATTGTGCCTGTACAAATATGGGGTATCCTGTTGCAGTTTAAGATTGACCTAACTGCAATTTACACAGCCTAGTTGTTCAGTTTTTGCTAGCTGATATTTTTAAAAGTAGGGACTGGTTATAATGCATTTTTAAAAGTTTGACTTTCACAGTACTGTTTCATTTTTACAGCCTATTACATGCTTTTATTTATTTTTTTCAGCTCAGAAATTTAACCTTGATGAAATTAGTCCCGATGTAGTGAAAATAATTTCTCATGCAACTCAGGAAAGACTACGAGACATGGTGTCCAAACTATCTGTTATAGCTGAACACAGGATAGAAATTTACAAAGTGAGTGCTTTGTGATATTTAGTCAGTAAATGAATTTCGGGAATGATTTTTGTATTTTGAAAGCTACCAAAAGAATAAATACGGTATATTTGATGATACATTTTGTTGATAACTTCTCCTTCCATTTGAGCTAGAAAACTTGATATTTACACAAGGTTTCAACCTTAACAAACCTAACATTAAAAAAAAAAATTTTTTTTTCTTAAATTTGTTGTATGTTAAATGGAGTCAAAAATATCAAGTTATGAGTATTTTTAAAAGTGCATCATACTATAAGAGGTTAAAAAACTAGAACACCTCCACTGCCACATCTGTTAATCCTGCACATTGCATTCACCTTTTCAAGTAGTGCCTACAGTGTTGATACAGGTTTATGAATGGCCTCTGTTTCTTTCTGAAACGACTTTGGATCCACTGAGTTAACATTTTTGAGGTCTTTTTTTTTTTTTTTCTCAATGTAAACTACCTGCAACTTTCGTTTAATTAATTGCCTCTAAATTTCTGTTACAGATGGACTCAAGATATGAAGTAGAGTCAGAAACAAAGCAGAAACTCAAATTCCTTGAAGAATTAGACAAGTTAGAAAAAAAGAGACATGAAGAGCAGGAAAGAGAAAAACTTCTGAGAGCCATGAAGGTGACTAGTAAAAAAAAAATCTTTTTTTTTTAATATTCTATTGATGCCGGCTGTACTCTTCAAAACCTTTGCATAGAGATATACCGTAGTTCAACTTTGAGGTCATTATAAATAGGTCAAAGTAATTATATTCGTCTATTTATTTGATGTTATGAACAAAATTTAGATAGTTTTTTTTTTTTCGTCTTTTGTCAGCCTAATGGATAGATTATTACAAAAAATAATATTGTGAATGGGATTTGAACCCCAGCAGCTAAATTATCATACCTGGTCCTTAACCATTAAAGCACATTCTCTATATGGCGTTTTTTACAATTACATTGAAAATTGCAAGATTATTTTTGAACGTAGACTTAGTCTAAGCGTTTGGCTTAGTATCATAGCCTTACTTTGTAATTAAAAATTAAATTAAAGCAGTATTTGATTTATACATAAAATAATATGGAGAACTTTATTTATATAAAGTAAATTTTTCAGAATTTTTTTTTTGTTTTTGTTTTTATTAGATCGACTTTAAAAAATATATTAGCAACAAAATTTGTTACAATGAGTGCTACTATTTTTATCGCCAGAGATTTTTTTATCATTACAATTATTTTTATTTGACAAAATTCAAAAAGCTGTCTGTTGTTGAAAAAGGAAAAAAACAAAGAATTTGACTTTTGATATTTTATTAGTTTTTAATATTTTAGGCTATTGCATCTCATTTTTAAAACCACAGAAACTGTTTAAAACTAGATTTTTTAAAAACATTTATCGCTATGAGACACAGGCAAGAAGCCATTAATTATTTAGATAGAAAACAGTATTCTTACTTTGGACTTTTTTTTATTTAGATTCTCTGGTTTTGTTTGTTTGATTTTTTTTAAAGATATATCATTCATTAATGCTGAAATTGATTTTTATTTCAGAGTCGTTCCAAAAATGAAGATCCTGAGCAGTTAAAACTAAAGCAGAAAGCAAAAGAAGTAATTGTCTTGTTAATTGTTGTTTTTGTTGTTTTTTTTTTTTACATCTCACACTTGTGATATATTCATAAAGATTACGTTAAACCATACTTATATATATATTTACTTTTATATATATATATAGAGGATACTATGTTATACCATACTTATATATATAGAGATACTATGTACTGCAGATTGCCTCTAAAAGCTACAACTAGCTGGAGGGCTGAAGAGCTGAGCCAGAAGAGAAGCTCAATTTAACAGCGCTCTTGCAGCCATAGGCCCTCGAAAGAAGCGATGTCTAGATTTCACAGATTCATCAAAGTCAGAGGTAACATTGATTGTAGATATAACTTTTCACCATAGTTTCCCATCAGAATTTTAGTTTTAACCAAACAAATCTGATTTTTAATCAATTGTAATTTTTTTGTACTATTTCAGTCAAGTTCTGCTGGCAATTCATTAAATTCTAATACATCTACCTCTCAAACTAGTGTAAGTATTAGTTTATAAATTAACTCATCTTTTTACTTCAATTTCTTGCACATTCAGTTGATAATTTTAGAAGTGTGGAGCATTCTTCTAAAGCTTCAATAACTTTTAAAAAAATTGTCACAATTATATTTATCATAAAAAATACACATTCATAAAATGGGAAAAAGCACTTGGAAATAATGCAAAATCTAAACTAAAAGCATGACATTGTTAATTTTTTTTGTAGCTTATTACTGATAATTAAACCAAAGAATTTATATTTCCATTGTCCATCAACTTCAGCTCGCTTGGATTTTTCTCTTCAGATCCTGAGGCCAAGGATAAAGCTAGTGAACCTAGGAGATGTTCAGTTTTTTTGTTGGAGACGGAGCGTTCAACGAGGAAATCAGATCTTCTTTACAAAACATTCCTGAAATAGTGATGAATTTCTCTGTGCAGGCTCCTTGAGATTGAAAAAACTCAAACTCTCTTCCTTGTGGACTTTTGATCACCTTTTTGTGACAGCTGGATATCTCTTGTAAAAAGAATTAGTAGTGCACAGCTTCTTTATGTGTACATTGCTGAAGGGGAAAAATGTGATTGCATCCTGCTAGAGGACTGTGCATTTTACAAACATTATACACAATGTTAGACTACATAATGAATAATTTATGATGAAACTTTTAGTTGAAAGGAAATAAAAATCAATGTGTGGTCATTGATTTTTTTAACTGTTGTATTAACCCCTGATGGGGAGTGGATGTATTTCTTTGGATCTTATACATGACCTAAGCGATTTGAAGATGGATTACCATTCTCCTTAATAGACTTTGTTGATTGTCTTAAAAAAAGTTACATTGTGAATGATCCTGCTGGAAATGTCCAGACATCGATTTTTGGACAGTGCTGTGTGGCATTTAAATAAATAATGAGCGATAATTCTGTTGATCTAATTCTTTTTTCGCTACCTGACTGAAAAGAGACATGCCTGGCTGTTTTTGCCATATTTTTCAAAGTTTTTCACCCCAAAAAGCAATTAATCCATTTTTTGTCACAAAATATTGTGTTGAAAAAACACTGGATTGAAACTTATTTTGTCAAGAACTTAAGTGAGTGCATACAATCGAGATTAAAAAAGAATGGGTTAGAAGTTGACTATTAAACAGGACTTGATGCGTCTCGTAGTGGACCAAAAAATGTGGCCTTTTAATGAAGTTACTCCTAAGAAAGATTACATAAATGAAAAAAAAAAAATTAGTTTTTCAGATTCTCTCGGCTAATGTAAAAAAAAAAAATGGGATTGTTATTTGTATTATTTGTGAAAATTTATCAAACTCTCTTTTTTTGACTGGATTTTATTTTTCGGTATTGTTTTTTTTTCCAGTAATACAGAAATTGATTATTTGAAGAAAAAAAAAACATTTTAAATTTCAGCATTTACCTCGTATTTGCACATCATTGCAGTACTTCCTGCACATCATTGCAGTACTTCCTGCACATCATTGCAGTACTTCCTGCACATCATTGCAGTACTTCTGAGATTAGAAGATTGAAAGAGAAGAGCCTTGTTAAACTGAAAACATTCCTTGAAGACCTTCACTGCACTGAATGTCTCTTGATTTTTATTTTAATCTTATACAAGAACTATAACAAGAATTTTGGAGTAATTTTATAGAAAATAAAAATTATTTTCCTCTTTTTTTTCCTTTAGATTTTGCAGTTTTTTAAGTAAAGTGCAAAGTTAATTTACTCTCATTGATGTTAAATTTTTTTTTGGTTTTGTTAAACCTATTGTAGTGTAATTGTTTATTAAAAAAAAAAAGCAAAACATTATCAACACTATATGCTCATACATTGCTTGGTCATCATGGGTAAGACTGGCAGTGTGAGTAAATCAGTTATGCATTTGTATGATGTTTAAAAACACAAAATAGCCTGTAGCAGTAATATCAACTTTTTTTTTTTTTGTGTGTGGTCAGCAGAATTAACAAGTTTTTTTATTTTGATTTTTTTTTTCCTTATTTAATACTGTATGAATAAACTGATGATAAATGAGTGATCTGGATTAATAAAATGTCTTGAAACATATCATTAGCTTCCTGATTTGGTGGACATCATTCAACTGACAAAGTTTCATAGCATTCTACCCCTCACCACCACTATCAATTTGATGTATATTTTAGTAACAACTCAAAATAAGAGCATTTTTTACCTACCATCAATTTGAATCATCAGTTTGAATCATAAATTTGAACGCACTGAAGGCAGCTTGGTGGTTTCTTTTTTTTTGTTCGTTGTAAATAATTCTGAGCTTTTTTTTTTTAATTTACTAATACAAAAACCCATAGCTTGAGAAACGGTATTACTGATTACTTAAATCTTGTTCTAGTATTTAATGAATACTAATATATGTTGTTTTTTTTTTAGTTTGAGAGGGAATATATATTTTTTTAGAACTATGTGCCTTTGATATTTGATTGATCATCATACCAGCTGTTTGTTTTTTCCTTTCGTAAAAGGTGAACAAACATAGGGTTTCACTTTTTTTTTTATAAGAATGAAAAAAAATAAACAAACAAAAACTTGTAAGAAACATGGCAGCTCTACTTGTTATCGGTGAAAGGAATTTTCAGTATTTTTTTTTATTTATATATTTTTTGGGTGGAAAAATGAATTAATCGCTGACCCAGAATTAAGTTGTAAATTATTATGTAAAACTGTCATGGGTAAACCCACATCCTGGGTTTTATTTTTTCACTTCATGGAAGGCGAAAAGTTTCACTGTAACAAAGAAAAAACAAATTGTTTTTGTAATTTTTTTAAATTATTTTTTTTGCTGGGACATTTTTTTGAGTTTGTGGTGTTAATGTGATATTTGGTTTTGTAATGAAATAATTTCTTGCTTGTATCTTACGATAAAAGTTTTTTTTGTTTTGTTTTTTTTTTTAAATTTACAAGCACAAAAGTAAAGGAAAAAGAAAAATAAAAAAAATAATTTACTTCTTGTGTAGGTTAGTACCACTAATAGTAGTACATTTGTTACAAGTTTGTTCAGTATGCTTTAATAACCCATAAATCATGAACTTTATTTATTTATTTTTTTTTGCAAGAATTTAGGAATATTTTTGCCATTTACTTTACTTGGCAGCAGAGCTGTTTTAACAGCATTGTGGGTTCCTTGGCAAGTCTGTGTTCATCTAGAGCCTTCCTTGCGCAAAGACTCACAAGAACACAATGTAAATGGTCAATTAACATATAATCCAAACACTTGTGGGCTCCAGCAGGCCACATGCATTAAGATGACCGTGTTTGGCAGCACTAGATTTCAGAATCAGTTTGTCATGTTAATTTCCAAAACATTTTTTTTTCTCAGCATTTTCTTCAGACATTGTTACTAGATACATATAGAAAGTTTGTTCTTTGTATTGGCTCATCATTCATAACCTCAAATACCATGAACTGCTCTGTATAATAATGTTATTACCATTGTTAATGTTACAGCTTTTGTAATGTAGGAGGAAATGTTGTTCCTTTCGTGCTAACCCGTTGATCTGGCTTTGTAGTCTTTTTATCATCAATCTCACAACAGAAGTTAGAAGTTAAAGAAAAAAAAAATTCTTTAATTACTCATGGAAAATCTTTTAGAAAATATAGTTAAAAAAAGAAAATGAGTTAACTACTTTGCCAGGTAGAGAATTTTATGTATTTCTGAAATGCTCATTAAGTTGCCAGGTTGCAACTAACAGAATTTGATATTCTTGTTTGCTCGCTGCAGTCACCTGAGGCTTTTATATCTTTTGTTTTAAATTTCTCTCCTTTGTGAAACAGTCTATGTGCATTTTCTTACTGGTGATGTCTCTCAATTATCAATTAAAACCCAGTACACACTTGGTTTGTTTTATAAGAATAAAAACAACACCTGAGAAGGATTTTTTAAAAACTTGGCGTCATACAAACCATTGCAGTAGCCTGTTGTCGTTACAGAGCATATTTCACATGGGGCATATTTCACCTACCGTTTAGTCCTTATTATGAGTTTAGTCATCTTTTCATTTTATTTGACAAACTTACAATGCTGAATATGATTTGACACTTTTTTTTTTTTTTACTGATTTTGACCTGAATTTACAATTATTTGCAAATGACTAATAGAATCTTTCAGTTAGGAATGCTGAATGGATATGTTGATCCTGTCGTTCTGCAGATATGCAGTACAACTTCCATACCTACCAGACATGAAATAAATAGTCTACCCTTCATGCAATTGTATTATTTATTTATTTTTTTAAAATAATTCATCCTTAATCACTTTCACTGCCACTATTCCTGTAAGATGAAATGAGCCTGGATGTGATGAGTAAGTAATTTTTTGGATAATGAGCCGTCAGCAACTATGTGCAAATATAAGTTGAAATCAAAGAGTGTATACCATCACATATAGTGCTGCCAGTCTATTTGTGCCAAGATGTTTGAAGTGTGCTCTCAGAAACATGTTTCTTTAATCTAATGAAGTGTAACTGTTAACTTTGTTTGATCATCTTGCTGGTTTTTTTTTTGTTCCCTTCTGGTAGCATGATTAATTCATGCCATTTACTCTTTTACTGTTGTAAATAATTTAGATGCATTTTTGCCTGTGTAATTTTTTCTTTTGGAAGCTGATGATAATATATAGCTATTATGAATTATAATAATGTGTACATTTCTTTGTAAATATTAACTTCATGGAATGACTTGTTTCCACAATCTAAGCACATATTAAAATATCATTCTTTATAGTATAGTCTGTTTGGTTTTTGTTGTTGTGTTTTTATTGTCTATGTGACAGTTGTCCAAACAAAAGTTCCCATAACTTAATAGGCAGTCAGGGTAGATGAAGAGTAGAATTTTTGATACTGCTTAAGTATAAACCTCCCTTGCATATGAATGGGTTGTGTGGATTAAGGCTTTACAATGGATAGCCGCCTTTACTTATTCTAATACCCATTTAAAGCTGGGGAAGGTTGTGTAGGACCCTCAGCCAACTTTCCTAGGACCTTGAAAAAATTCTTTGGTACTCACCCAGGATCAAACCCAGGACACTGGAGGTTGACAGTCAAACATCTAAGCATACCTTCCTAGCCATCCACTCCTACACCAGTGGATCTAAAATTTAATTTATTTCAGGATACCTCAAAGTTGACAGAATTAGCTCTTCAGTATTGTTTTTTTTCTCTGAGGACACAGAGTGGCATTATTCAAAGAAATGTTTCATGTACGTAACAAAAGAGCTACACCACTGTTTGCATAATAGTGCAGCAAGATGAACAAAAATTTTCGTAAGGATGCATGCAGCCAGTGTTTTTAGACCTTTGTAATCAGATAAATTTGTCAATAATTTTAATTCATTATTAAGATAAATAGGTTTATCATGGCACTATCCCTTGAAGAGAACAATTTTTATTACAACATGCTGGGATAAGTAAAAAGCCAGGGATTGAGAATCCCTACTGGTAATTCTTTAGAACATGCAGTCATAGATAGTCTCCCTTACTACTCTACAGCATGTCAACATGCAAAATAATTTTCCTATTTCCTGCCAGCAAATGATTATTGCTCAATGAATAGCAATTTTATAAAAACTAAAATCAGCGATTAAAGAGAGCTGAATCGTGATGCCCATTAATTAAAAAGTATATAATTTACAAATAGTATTTGAAAAAAGAAAAAAACATGATTTTTGTAAAAATTGCCTGCTTGCTATATGTGACCAACTCTGCACAGGTAAGCCACTGATGGTCATAAATACAAAGCTAGCCATTTCACCCAGGAATCAGACTTACTTCTACACAAATGAACAGAAATAAACACTCATATTTTTTTGTAAGTTAATTTTTATCATCATTCAAAATATTTTTTATTTATACGGAGTACATCATTAATCAATGAAAAACATTTACAACGTTTAATTTCATTTGACCCAGGCTTTCTGAAGAATAATATACAGAAATATTGTTATTACATCATTTTATTTACATTCCTTTTGTATTATATATGAACTATTTTTAAACTGGTAGAAAGCAGTATCATACCAGTGTGGCATGACAAAAAAAATACAAATCTTACTGAATGAACTGATTTAATGTACACTCATCAACATACAGGTGTATCACCATAGCAACAAAACAACAGCTATGAGATGAACATCGAACAACAATTTACAGACACATTTCAGTACAACAGGTTCAACATTTGGATATCATCTGCAATTTAAGTACCTTCACATTTCTTTTTTTTTACATTAAACAGATTTGACAAAGTCAGTGGATCCTCTACAAAAAAAGGGGGACATAAGCCATATTAAACATTAAAAATAGTATGCTGTTATTATTGTACTTTTTAAAAATAAATAAGTAGGCTACCCTATTAAAAAAATCTGCCATAAGAGTGAAGCAATGAAAATGAAACTCCTATGTGGCAACTTTATTTTAAATTCTTTTATTTAATTGTTAAAAAATATTTATACATTAAAAAGTGTGCGAATGAGCTATTAACACAATGGCCATAACTGAATACATACTAACACACTATTCCTGAAAACATTGGTTAAGATACCTAATTGGTTTAAAACATGTTGTCATTACTTTTGAAATCAACGCTCAGTTTTTTTTTAATAAACGGGATTTTATTTTTAAATTCTACAACTGCTAATTCCTCATGACTGTGAAAGGGTTAGATGGAAAGCATGAATTGAAATTTGATGTTTGTATATCAACCACTCATCATCTACTTTCAAAGTATGAGTTTCCTGTAAGGATGAGATGTTGGTAACCAGTGCTAAGACTGTGGTGACATTTCTTCATGCAAAGCACAGCTGTGATTTAAGGGGCCATAGAGGTATCTCATAGGCCTAAGCCAAAGTGGCCTCGTAGATGAATGCTAGAAGGACAGTGGGTGTATTGTTGACACTAGCATTGCAACATGCTCCATAACTGACCAGGCTTACAAACACATAACTTGACCTATTTTAATTCACATTTAACCAATCGTTTTCAAATGATTTTTGTTTCAAATATATGTACAAGTAATTAATTATCAAAGCATTTCACAGTTTACTTGAAATACCATATGCAAAAAGGAAAAATACCAATAAAATTCTTTTTAAGCACAAACTTTCTCTGATTGTCCGTCAAGAAATATCACAAAGCCTGGTTCAGTGCACAGTCTTGCAGCTCCGTGTGAAAAGATACTCGCTGAACTGCTGCCCCTCTACGCCCCCTCCAGATGACGCCGCAATCACAAAGGAGTGGTTCAGCAACCTCTGGACCACCTGGATAGAGTTCAGCTTGCAGAAGCCATTCAACGGGAAACGGATCACGTACAGGTTGTCCATGTGCCAGCCAGAATTGCGAGTGTCCATCAGCGCTGTGGTAAGCTCGGGGAAGACCTCCTCAATCAGGGGCCTCTCCGCGCTCAGGCTGATGCGCTCCCCCAGGTCCGGGCTGATGCTGACGGCAATGCAGTCGATGAATTCCTGGGCCGGGGCCACCCTCTCTGTTTTGATCTCCTTCACCACTTTGCTGATGTCTTTGGCCTTTTTGATGTTTTCCAAGTCTTTCAGCATCCCTGCCAGTTCATAGTACCTAATATTGTGAAGGGGAAACAACTTTCAATCATTAGTTATCTGTTCAACATGTAAAACCATAAATTAACAAAACAATGTATATTAATTGTTTATATGTAAGGACTCAAGTAAGGAGATATTTTTTTTTTAAAAACTTAATAAAGGAATAAAATAAATGTGTTATTTTGTTAAGCGTATAAAAAAAAATTTAACATTGCCTAGAGGAAAAAAAATTACTTTAAACAATATTATGTATGACTGACTTCACATATGAAGACATCAAATAAACTTAAAACTGCAAGGGAACAAAAAAGAGAACACCAGTTTTGAGTTGGTCAATGTGATTGATATGAAAAGTGCTTACCCTAAGGCCATATGGGATGGGGAAACAAATGGCTGGATAACATAACAGGAGTGACAGATCTAAAGAAACATGGGCCCATCCATTGTAGGGCAGCACTAGATCAGGGGGATACACAAATCCTAACGGATCCATTATAAACTGGCCATTTATATGACACCCATTTAAGCGGTTGTCGCCAAGGGAGGGCTCCGACCCAATGGTTTGCTCCCTGCCTCCCCCCCCCCCCCAGATGTTCCAAGACAGCATCTCCAGCAGGGTGCAATACAGTGTCTCAATACAAGAAGACACACGCTGGGCGTCTCTCACCTGGCCTCCTCGTACAGCTGCTCGAACTCGTCAAACTCGGTGGGCACCACCAGCCTCTGTGTCCTCAGGTAGTTCAGGATGTAGCGGAACAGCTTGCCGTCCCTGTCTATGAAGTAGTGCTGCTTCAGCGCGTCCAGCACGATGGGGATGCTGCCGTTGAACATCCTGGCTAGTTTGGACTCTGGGAATCTATGAGGGGTGGGTGTGGGGGGGGGGGGAGAAAATAACAAGAGTTATATACGATGTTAACTGTCAACAATTTTTACGAAACTTTAAAAAAAACAACACATAAACCAATCCACTTTAAAATAATTTTTCAGTGATGCGATTATTTATGGCATTGCATTATATATTTATATATATATATAGTTTACTATATATGCACATATAAACAGTGCTTTTTTTGTGCCAGTACGCACCGGTACGGCGTACCGGCACCTTTTTCAATGGGGGGGGGGGGAGAGAATTATTACTTTTCTTGTATATTAACGTTTATTATTAATTTATTATATTATTAATTTGTTAAAATTGAATAATTTTAAAATTGCGCGCAATAAGAATTAAAATAGGTGCGAACTGGTAGTTAAAAGTTAGGCAATCCATCACTGAGTACCGGCACCTATTTTTTTTTTTTTACAAAAAAGCACTGCATGTATATATATTCATGTGTATATAAATTCTAGGAACCATCTTTCTCTGTCTTCTCTCTCTACCTCTCCCCCCCCCCCCTTTTTTTTTTCACGTACAGGTTTGCGTCTCCTTGTAAAGGCACCCGATACAAGACGTGATGAACTGAAAAGTGATGAATGAAAGAGCGTGGTGCCACCGTGGACCCCTTCGCAGAAGCAGGGCCGTCTTAACGCTGCACTGGCCGCCCGGGTTCTTGCCCGGGGGGAGGGGGGCTACAAGAGTATAGTGGCGCCATTCTGATTAACAATTTATCTTTCATATTTGTCAGTGGTTGCCTCAGGTATGTGTTACGTGTATGTGTGTGTAAGGGGGATCCCCCCCCCTCTCACACTCTCATTTGTCCCGCTATTCACAAAGCTGATCCAACAAGTTTGGATTACACACACATAAACACACACACATACACAAAACAACTTGGGACTAACAGAAAGATCATCACCATGCAGCGTCATGTGGTCATTTCTCTTGTCAACCATCACCGGGAACAAAGTATCAACCGACAGACGCGCGAGGAGAGAGGGGGTGGGTGTGGGGGGTTCATTAATTCACGATTAACCGCTCCCAATGTATAATGCAGCGATACCGCGGCAAGATCGTTCGGTATCGATCCGAAATGGCAGAAGTGACATATACAACAACAACAACACACACACACACACATACACATGATAAACGGGTATCGAACGTCTCTCTCGCCGTTCGTCATTCACACACACACACACACACACATACACATGATAAACGGGTATCGAACGTCTCTCTCGCCGTTCGTCATTCTCATCTGCCAACAAGCTTTTTTGCCCGGAGGGGGTCAGCTACTTCGAGCTTCAAATTACGGCGTTCATTTAAAATAAAAACCCAGCCCCCACATCAAAACCCCCCAACTTCACCTCACGCTTGAGAGAAGATGTCATTGTGTTGGGTCTGAAAAGGAGGGGGGGGGGAAGATTTACTTCAGGCGATACTCTACGACAGTCTCCTTTCACTATGGCGGATCAAGAATTCAAGTTCCCTCTCGGCTGCAAGTTGTTTCTGTGTTAGTATAGTAGCCAGAGTTAACGCCCTTTCCGTTTAGTCACTTCTTTGCAGTCTGCTTGCTACCTATTTTGCAGCGGGCTGCGTTAATCGGTGGAGCCTTTATTGATGCGCGGTGCCCGGGGCGCGGCAGGTATCCCGAGTCTTTGAGGGCCCCCTAAAAAGAAGAAATGGTCTAAGTAACACTAAGGGCACCCCCATAAGGGCCCCTAAAAAGAAGAATTGTTGCTGTAATAGCCCCCCGGCCCCAAGTTATTAGCGACGCCACTGGTCTAAGTAACACTTTGTGCACCCCCAACAAGTGTGTGAGGCTCCACTCGAAGAATGAAATAAATATTTGCATGGGGCGGGCCTATGTAATCGGGCTGATCCACAGGCGGCCCACGAGTTAAGGACAGCCCTGCTGCCATCTCCACACTTAGTCTAAACGATGCAGGTGGGCGAGATGTCTTTACATTTGAGACCAGGACCAAAGGTGTAACCTCTAATGGGGAAATTTTGTTTTTTTACATTTTATGTTATTAAAATCCCTCTTAACTGGCACAGCAATGACCTAGAAAATGGTGGGTGGGGAAGGGGGGGGGGGTGCGACAGCGACTGTTCACAGAATTCATGTGGATTCAGATATGCGACCAAGCTCTCCGCAACGGGGATGCAACCAATGTTCTCAGTAAGGTGTGGTATGAAGTGAGCAAACAATTTTGTCTCTGAGCGACATTTTGTTTTGAGGCCAAAATTTGTGAGCGATTTAAGCGATGTCGTCCGTCGGAGTGAGCGATCGTACGTGTAGTATGAGCGACGCTCTGAATTCGTGTGAGCGATCGCTCTCTCTCTTTCTCTCTCTCGCTCTCTCTCTCTCTCTCTCTCTGTCTCGCGCGCTCTCTCTCTCTCTCTCTTTCTATCTATCTACAGTCGGACTCACATAACTCGACCGCGGATAATTTGACAGGCCGGTTTACTTGATACATCCCAAACTTTAAAAGTGTGTTTATTTTTAGATAAAAGATATCGGATATCTCAGATGCAATAGTCTAATTACGAGCATACCGACTTTTGATCTATCTATGTATTGATGTTTTTTTTAATGCTATACACATAGGCACAAACAAACAAACATAAATGTATATATATTTGTATAAATAATTAGGGTAACAACATTCGAGATATGCAAGATATATGTATGGATGTATATATCTGTCAACACGTTGGTGCAGTCACTCAGTACAACACCATCAATCTACCTATCTACTTAATTATCTAAATGTGTGTGGGATAGAGAGAGAGAGAGAAAGGGAGAGAGTGAGAGAGAGAAAGAGAGAGAGTGAGTGAGAAAGAGAGAGAGAAAGAGAGAGAGAGAGAAAGAGTGAGAAAGAGAGAGAGAGAAAGGGAGAGAGAGAGTGAGAAAGAGAGAGAGACAGAGAGAGAAAAAGAGAGAGTGAGAAAGAGAGAGAGAGAGAAAAAGAGAGAGAGAGAGTGAGAAAGAGAGAGAGACAGAGAGAGAGAGAGAGAGAGAGAGAGAGAGAAATTACAAAAAAAATGATCCATGCTGCAAGTGTACATATTTCCTTAAAGTCTGAAGAAGAGTCTGCGGACAATATTATTATTCCAACAACTTTGATTCTGATTATTTAGGGTTCTGCTAACCAGGAGACCCCCCGGGGCGGTCAGGGCATAAACTACAAAATCAATACAATGCTTTCCTTTCTTTTTTTTTATCGAGTTTCTTGTTCATTCTAAAAAGGTACAACTTATCAAACAGGCAGCGCTGGAGGGGGGGGGGGGGAAGGAAGCAAGGTTTCAAAATAAAAAGAACACCGCACGAAACTTGTAGAAAACATGGACCGGGAAAAAAATTAATAATAACAGCAAGCGAAAGCATGGCTAAAAAAAAAAGTAGAAGGAATTAGGAGGGGGGGGGGGAGACCGGTGAAACGCCCGAGGAGACGCCGATATAAAATTTCATACGAGTTAGTACGGAGTGGCGGGTGAATATTTCCCACTGCCCCCCCTCCCTCTCTTTCCCCACCCCCCTTTTTGGAATTATTTTGTTTACCTCGCCTGTGCTTGCAAAAGAAAGAATGTAGATTGTGTAAGGGGAAGGGGTTGGGGGGGGGACAGGAAAAGATCAAATATAATAACATAATAAGCAGTGAATTCTAATTTTTTTTTATTTAGCGTAAAACAAAAACAAAAAATGGGTGCAATTCGAGTCGACTGATATGGCGAAGGAGGGGTGTGGGGTTTATGTGCCCGCGCGTGTCTTCGACAGAACCGAATGGTTCCGGATTTATTTTATTTTCGTCAACTGCTGCCAACTAACTATTTTGGGTAAAAGGAGGTGGTAGCTGCCGGGGGTTGTACGAAAAAAAAAAAACAACAACAAGTCGTTAGCGGCTCAGTGGGCGGGGAGGTTGAGCGCGTGACCGTTGTGGGTGAAAGATGAGGGGTGGACACCACTGACCGTTACTGCATCATATCACCGGTCGCCACGTAGGATGGAAAGACAGTGGTGGTGTATATCACAGAGAATACTTCTACAAGGGGCCATTACTGGAATGGCACATTGCTCCATGTTATGCACACACACACACACACATGGCAAAAGTCATTTTACCGCAGAATGAGAGGGCAGGCGCCCTCGAAAATGTTTGGGTTTCGCCCACCCCCTCCTTGGGGCGGTCATGCTTAAAAGTTCGATTTGATGATCTAGTGATATATTTTGACGACTTGTATTAAAACCTACTTTCTCATCGTGATAACAAAAAAAAAACAACAAACAAACAGCTTCCATGTTCACCTGTGGCGATTACGTCATATGGGGATACTTTGCCTGTTATATGTCCATTTCACAGCACTATGTGTCACGACAGTAAAAAGTAGTCGAAGTTTTATTTTATTGTTTTACTTCACTACAGAAAGCAGTTCGATGATGTCATTCCGATGTGGAAGTAAAAACTAAAATAGTCGATAAAAATCTTTGAAGTGTCTATAACATCAGTGGCGGCTCCACATTTGGTATTCGCGCAGCCCCCCCCCGCCTCCCCCCCCCCGTTCGGCACGTACAACCCCTTTCCCCAAACGCTTCGCGTAAAGGCCCGCTTCTAAATTAGCGTCACCATAGAAATGCATTTATCATATAACGTTGTGTATCACCAGAGGCGAATTTAAGGACGGGCGCTGCGGGCGTGCGTCCATTGCCCCTGAATATTTAGGGGTCCCCCAACGAGCCCAACTATACACCCTTTGATATGTCTCTCTTTTTCTAAAGGGCCCAATATTTTCTTCTGCGCCCGGGGCCTCAACGGACATATAAGTCAGCCCCTGTTTATCACCGACTGCTTTAAACCCCCCCCCACCCACACAACTTCCAATGCTGCATACATTGCGAATATCGTATAACAACCCTTCAGCCAAGTTCACAATATTATTTTCGACTGCCAGCAACTGTTGAACAGCAAACACACACACACACACACAAAACAACCCAGATAGAATTTTCTCTTAACTGTTTTGATTTTTTTTTTAAAGTAATATTTAAGGGGGTGCTGAGGGGGGGCAGAGAATCTGTGGATGTATGGTAGGTAGTGTGGAGAAAGACAAGTTCTATATTGAGTCTCTTGTGTCTTTTTAGCCCGGTGGCTAGTGACGAAATTAAAGCAAAATGAACCACATTGTTAATGTCCTCTCGTTAGGTCTCCGCTTACCGCCTAAGGTTCTGAACTCAGAAACTTCTCGAATGTCTTCTTCCTCTAGACATCTCTTCGACATTTTAAACACACGCGCACACACTCAAAACATTCTAAAAAATATTAAAATACTCTCCCCCCCCCCACCTTTCCGTCTGTAAAACCAAAAAAAAAAAAATTTTTTTTTTAAAGAAATATATATTTTTTTTAAAAACCGTCAATATTTTATATTTGTTTTTGAACATTTTAAAAATAATAGTAATACACATTTCTTCACGGTAGCCTTTCTTTTTAAAGAAAAGGACAATATAACCGTACCCCCCCCCCGGGGGGTAGGGGTCCCTTCCACCAACAGTGTAAGCTCAACACACCGCTGTTACTGTACTCTGTCTCCCTCCCCCCCCTCTCTCTCGAGACTTGCTCCGGGCGTGAAATATTTTTTTTCCCCCTCCCTCTCTAATACTTTGTCTTCATAAACAAGACAGAGATCAGGAGTTAGTGAAAGTCTTTGATTGCCAGGAACAGACGATCCTTGCTCCCAGGTGCCAGAAATAGTGTCATTGACAGCAACATGATGGAGTGGGGTTAGGGTTGGGGGGGGGAGACATGGTGGGGGGTGGGGAAGGGTTAAGGTCCATAACCACTGAGCTCCAAATACACATGTATACTCGTATACACATCTCGGTGCCCGTAAAGCCAAGGGAGATAATGCAACACTAAAAAACAGTGGTTGGCCATTAACGTCAGTTTTTAGTTGGCAGGCAGTTGGCAGGCACACGCGTTAACTAAAGTATAAAGATACGTTTGTCATTATCGGGAAAAAAGGGTGAGGGGGGGGGGGGTTCGCCAAAAAAAATCCAAAAAAAAAAACAACAACGTGTAGTCAAAACGAGAAAATCTTAAATAATCAAGACAGACTACTCAAGACAAGACTAATCAAGATAATGTGTATGTGTCGTCAAGGCCGTAGCCAGGATTTTGTTTTGGGGGGGGAGGGGGACTGTACGGAGAGTTTTATATAAGAAAAAATTGGAACGCAATGATAAAGAAGTATATTTTATAATAAAGTTTGATCTGTAGAATTAATTTGGGGGGGGGGTCTATAGCCCCCCCCCCGGCTACGGCCTTGTGTGTCGTACTTTGGTTGGAGACAAACCATCTAGCGAGAATCGCATCCAGTGAGAATAACATCTAGTGCAGTGCACTGGTGCAGTGGTGGCGAACCTTTTTTTTTGGGGGGGGGGGGGGCGTGCCCGTAATACAACACTTTTTTATGTATAGCAAAGTGCCAACACCCCTATTAAAATTAAAGTAATGAATATTTTAGTCGCGTGCCGACTGATGAGGCTATGCGTGCCATAGGTTTGCCACCGCCGATCTAGTGAATCACATCTCGTGAATCTAAAAATAGCACATGCAGTCCTACACAGAGCCCTTCCTGTGGATAGACAGACCAAGCGACGGATTATGTCCCGCACGACCCAAAGGGCCGCATTCAAATATGTATTCCTATTCAGTCTGATGCTGTGAGGGGGGGGGCGAGAGGAACTTTCGACGCAGGCGTCTCCGCCTAGCGCTTTACGCGTAGGCTCAGTGGCGCCGAGAGCCAACACGGGCCCCCAGGGCAGGACATCATTGCGGGCCCCTTAATAAACAAAAAGCCCCCTTACAGATGCGGGCCCCCTGGCAACCCCCCCTGCCCCCCCCCCTCTCGGCGTGCCTGCGTAGGCCACACGTATAAAGCAAGACACCGATACAGTTTTCTTAATCTTCCGTTTTAATATTCCCTTCTTACGTTTTGGAAGGACAGCAATCAACAACTGTATAACGGAAGTCGGGCCAATGATAAACTCAGACCAAGGTTCGGAGGATGCGGTCTCCATCGCTGGCGATCGCGCGATGGAGGGGGAATGGCAGTTGGCCTTGTCTGGGAAACACCAGTCCACGGATTATCGTGAGAACCGACTTGCTCAAGTGGAAAAACGGAAATAATGTAGCGCTAGGAAGTTTGGAGTTCTTAAACAGCGGAGGTATGGGCACAGAATAAAAATTTAAACAGAAAGACATTTCCGAAAGACGCCATATTTGTGTTATGGTGCTAACGAGTATCAATATTCAGGTGCTACGCTACTCAAAGTTATTTTTAGAATTAAAAAAAATAGCAATGCACTTTCTGTGCGATGTAATTTATATTCCATGGGGATGGGAGCGGACAAGTGAAGGCTATTTGTGACACGCTGTAAAAATTCACCATGTTCACATTTTAAATATAACACAGATTCTGCTCCATTAGGTTGTGGACACTAGTTAAAATGGTGATACGTTATCTTTATTATTTCGGACCGCCGTATAAACATGGGTGTATCTGACTAGGCCTGAATGAGTACCCGAGTCACGTGGGTACATCTGACAAGGCTTGAATGAGTACTCGGGTCACGTGGTTAGGTAATAGGCTTCATCTCGTTGAGGAGAGGGATTTTTTTAGAAATTTGGAAGCATGGCACAACACAGACAAGAGTAATGCTGATAGTAATAATGATGATGACAATGGTAAGGATAAAAACCGCTGATAATGACGGTGAAATGATAAATGTGTGTTTTTTTTAATACCCTTAACCGATATGGTCATTTGGGTGAACGAATAGACACATCAACAAACAAACATTTGTAGTGCTTCCATACGTCTTTTAATTGGGCTTACAGAATTAGTGGTGCCCATTCACTGTACAAGATGCTTACATTGATTTAAATCCTAAAACATAACGGCAGATAATAATATAATTCCATGCATAAAACATCCATACAATATTTCAAACCGCTCACAATTCAATGCATGCAACATCCATACCATATTTCAAACCGCACACAATTCAATGCATACAACATCCATACCATATTTCAAACCGCACACAATTCAATGCATACAACATCCATACCATATTTTAAACCGCTCACAATTCAATGCATGCTGCATTCACATCTATGTATATGGGCTGCTCACCTGGTCAGAGTCTCCAGCGATGACGTGTAGATGCTGCCCCCGACATCGATGTGGACCGGGGCCGTGTAGCGGGTGGGTGTCGCTGGACAGGGCACGCCGGCGATCTTCGCCACCGGGATGTGGCCATTGGGCGTGGCCGAGTTCGGCCTGCTGACCGGCGACTGGGACATGCGGCCAACGCCAAACACCTCGGTATCCTTGGGTACAATGGCTGTTTTTAAAGACAGGCTGTTCATAAAGGTAGCTATTTTGTCTTCTTCACAACGATCAACTAAGTTTTAATCGCTGTTCATGAATACAATTTTGAGTTGAGAAGAAAATTAAACTTCAGCAACAATGATCAAGTTTCGATTTTCCCCTCACACAAGTTTCCCTGAAGGGAAGTAACGCCTGCGTACTTTTTTTTTTAATTTTACATAACTGTTAGCATGCAGTTGCCTGCTCTTGGTTTCATTCACGATCAATTAAAAAAAGAAATAGCTGCAGCAGATATGGAATATGGCGAATTAAACAAATGGTAATGTCCTGTTATTGCAGCAGATATATAACAAATGTGTTATTCAGTCGTAAACGGCTGATTGCTCCGTGTGCTGGGGTAATATGGTCTCCACAATTAAACTGTGAGCTCTGGAAACTGACTGAAAGAAGGAGAAGAAAATAATTAGATTTACCACGCACTGTTGATAAGTAATAAAAAAAACAGTTGTTTCATGTGAACTGAATTTCAAAATACACTCATGCTCACAGACGTTTATATGGAGTAAAAACCTAGCCCCACCCCACCCAGCAAAAGAACCTCTGAATCTGACGCTAAGATGGGCCCTCAACAGGCACTTTCCCCCACACCCCAACCCCGAAATAATCCAAAATCTCTTCATAAGGACACCCCCCCCAAACACACACACACGCCAATACCAAAAAACGGCTCTTAACACTCACACATCATCAACAGCACATCATCAATAGCACAACATCAGTAGCACAACATCAATAGCTGCCAACCCAATTGACTAGTCTTTTTTGTAAAAGAAATAGCCTACTTCAATATCCCTTTGCGAGCCGATTGATATTCACATTATTCAAGTAGCATATGTGGACGAGTTTTTTAAAAAATTATTTAAGTACACATAATAAATTCATAGCGTTCTTGTCAAATCGTTATTCATCTATATCATGCTATATATGTATATAGATATATATTTAAAACAGGTTATAGATGGCACATAATAAAATATAACAAAGAGAAAAGGAACACAAATAAAATAGTAATCTCGTGATAGAAACAAAAAAAAAATAATCCTGTAAAGTCAAATAATTGTCCATGGCGCACGTGAGCAAGAACTGTGGCTGGTGCAAATACAACAACAAAAAAAAAAAAGAGGAGATTTAAATTTGCTTTAATTTGACAAAATCTTTTTTTTTCTGCCGTCCCTGGTATTGACTTTTTTTTTAAGTCTATGTGAGAAATATCGATTCTACATGAGCTAACTTGTTGCTCTTGTTGACATTAGCCCTTCCCCCCCCCCGCTCCATCTCCTCCGCCACAAACGTATGCGACGACGAATTTCAACGTGTCCTGACAGACGACTGCATTTTAGACCTCGGCAGTCATTCAAATCAGAGCCATTCTGAGCCTTTTTTTTAGGGTACCCAACGCAAGTTGCATTTTACGGGGCCCTGGACGAAACCGCTGTCAATGACAACACTTGCAAACCTTGAGTTATAATTGACAACTGAAAATTTCCCCCTTTGACTCCCACAATTTTCGATTCCTTTTAACCAGGGGCCCTTTGTCAAGTGTTTAGACTTGGCTTTCCTGTAGACGGGGCCCAAGTTTTAGCGATGCAAGTCTTCCACGATGGGGAAACACCCATAGCCTTTCCTTAAAAGCTAATAGACACTTCTAGGGGCAATCCCATATTGTAGGTCAGTTACGGCTAACTAAAAGTTTCGAAGGGGTCCCCACTGAGAGGTGGGGGAGATACTAGGCATCCGCCTAGTTGACATCCTTAAGAACGGACATGTTTCTTAGCCTAATAGTACAAAAGTCACACATCGGAAAAAACGGAACACAAATGAACCAGTTCATTTACCTTCAATAATATGGGAATACACCTTTAATAAAAGGATGTCCCCACCCACCAGCAAATTCTAAACTGAGAAATATCAGGGCCCGTTTAAAGGTCATCGTAGACCCTTGGCACTTTCAAAGTGGTAGGCCCTCCCCGTCTTCATTTTTATTATTTTTCAAGAATGCACCCTCACTTCTTTGCGATTTGAAATCTAAATAAACTTTTGAGGACAACATATGTGACTTTGCTAAGACAAAGAGCCGAAAAGTCAACATACTGTAATTTACAGATCTGCAGCTTGACGTGCTCATCTCACACGGTTATATATATTACTTTAATACAAACATTATTAAATTTTATTGGCGTTCTGAACTTGTTTTCACTTTATGTTCTGGCTTTCGTAGGCCCTTGAAAAGTCCGTAGGCCATAGGCACAGTGCCTACTGTGCCTAGTTGATAAAGCGGCCCTGAGAAATATACCATTGTATTGAAAGACAACACACCTAACTGTGCTTTTCACTATTAGCAACAGCATCAGATGATATATTTTAGATCAACTGAATAACTAAATTTGCCTAACACCTGCAAGTGAAAGTTCATTTTTTTTTAATCCTATAAAGTATAATTAATATAACAACATTGTGAGAAATCTGCTTCGTGAAGATTATAACAAATTAAAACATTCACATACGTTGAGCCAGTGAAATTGGTTGGGGTTTAACTTTTAGGTGGTTATAATGAAGTTAATAATAGCTATCTGAGATAGTATCTCAAAAATAAACATATATACACTGTGTCATAAACCTTAAAAGTGATCAAATTGATCAAAGTGATCATAAATAAACTCTAATGCATCGTAAGATTTTGCCCGATGTTAATGATGCTTTTTAAGCAAAATAATAAATTTTATACTTTATATATTGACTACTACTTTACTACTACTACTAGTATTTACAATTACATGTTGATGTATTAATAATAGACCTGTGAGTATCTAGTAACGAATGTAAAACAAAAGCACCAACTTACCAGTCCTTGTCAAGAATAAGTTGAAATATTTAAAAAATATAATCCGGCAAGAATATTTAAACAAATTTAACGCACTAAAAACATATTATCCTGGTCCTCATTTCAAATATGTATGACATTCTCAAGTTTAGGAACTGCCAATGAAATATAGAGTTTAGCAGAAGACAGAACTCCCGAACTACGAGAGGTTAAAACCAGAATTCACTAATGTAACTTCTCTACTGAAGATTGATGAAAAGACAACCCCTGTGTTTTCTGAACTCGAGTTTATAAAGCAAGCGGATATGGCCCGAGGCAAATGAAGGTCCAATTTATTCTAACGGCTTTTGGCCTCGGGCAGTGCTAAGGCAGCCTGCTTGAATGGTAAATTAAAGGCAGGAGTTGTTTGTTTTTTTTTGCAAGTAGAAAATTATGAAAAAGGTTGTTGAGGAGAAGAGCGGGAGATTGTTAGGCGAGGCTTTGAGAAGGTAGTGCGCATGACGACTATACAGACATGATTTATTGGAACTTTTCACTGCCGTTGAAAAAAAGCCGATAGATGATGGCCTACATGTTGTTTTATTTGATAATACGTTAACAGGGAGGATAATTAGTAAATTCAACAGCTACATGTTACATAAATGAGAAATGTATATATTCCGCCTGGCAATTAGCATTAAAATGGGGGGGGGGGGAGGGCGCATTTGAATAAAAAAATGAAATGAATTCAATGAACGTGTGAGAGTTTATCGGATTGATATTTGATTGAGATCATCTATCTCCCGTCCCTTCTTTGTTCTTTTATGGCAACGAAATAGGTCACACGAAGCGCTAGGCAAGGGGACTTAAGTCCTCCCCGCCCACTCATTTAGGAGGGCCTCCTCTCATCAAACATTTTTTTTACGGTAGGGGGCCCCAGGCTGTTAGCGCCGCCACTGCGTAGGAGCTTAGTGGGCCTCAGCTGCATGTCTTTGGAGGGCCTTGGAAGGCCTTGTTTAGTTTTGTCCGGGACGCCACTGCCTGTCTGTCTAAAGCCCCCCCCACTCCACATGTCTGGTTTAGGCCTCCTCCCTCCCTTGCGGGCTCCATTCTACGACCTGTTGTCAGGTGGCCTGCAGCAGAACGCGAGTGAGCAGAGCCATGGCCCAGCCGCTGTCTTGGAAAGTATACCTGGTGGCCACCTAGCCCCCCCCCCCCTTTCAATTATTTAATTCACATTGAAACAAAAAGCTAAGAGGGCCCCCAAAAGGATACTTTGGCTTGTGCCTCTCAAAATCTGTGCCTAGGTCCCTTCCCACCGCCTCCGAATACATGATAAGGGTGTGACTTACTCTTTCGCGTTATTTATTGTTTTATATTTTTATTTTTTAGTTAATGGAGAGTGCTCTTTGCTGTTGCTCTACACCAACTCTTTAGTTTCGAATTTTTCTTTTCAGGGCACCTCATTATTTACTCTTTACTGATGTGCAGTGGTGTATTGGGGCCAACTTAATTTATAATGATGCTGGCGGTGGCGTCATTAACATAAGTCGCGCCCGAGGCGGACACTCAAACATAGTTACCCCCTTGACCGTGCTATTAAATACTAATACAGTGTGAAAGATTCCCACCTGTGATTTGTAAAAAAGAAAAAAATGTAAATTCCGCGCCGTGGCGGGCCGTCCTCCCACAACTCTTTCTCTCTAGTTACGCCGCTGAAGCCAAGCGGCAAAGGACAATTTGAAAACGATGATGTTTGACCTCTGACATTGTGGATTGAGCTTACAGTGTGATCTGCCACCGTGTTACATCGCATGGGGCGGTGCTTTCATAATGGCGCCCCAATAGTTTCAGGTTTCATTTTAAAGGCGTTAACGGGGTTGGGCGTTCGCCAAGGGCCCGCTGTAATGTTTACTCTGGTCAGCGGCCCGCCACTCGATTAAACGAGTGAAGCACAACACTAGCCTCCCGAAGCTATGGCGTTAAAATGTTGTTAATATTAGACTAACTGTACCCTGCAAAACCTTTGCATAGAGTTATATCCCCTTAGGCTTGATCGGTAGGCTAGATTATTTTTTTTGGTTTCGGGCAGATCCGATTTTTTTCATGATTGTAATTTTAAACTGGAATACTGTTGTATTAATTCTTTACTTTCGATTTAACGCAGAACCCACACCGCTATTATATATATTAGACTAGTACATTTAAACATTTCACCCATCTGCTTCATGTCCGTCCCTCCTGTCAAATAACATACGAGCCCAAATGTGACCCGAAACAACAACGTTTGCCCACCCCCTGCTCTAAACTGTCAATGTCACGTGATTTAAGTAATGAAATAGAGGGGGGAAAAACACTTTCTATGAGCCAGACTAAAACTCAATGAAGATCAGCATGCGTATCTTCGAGTGGCCACCATTGTATATGCAAGCTACAGTTATCTTGCTATTTTTTTTTTTTGTATTCCTACTCTTAGTGCAATAAAAAAAAACGGGAATGACATCATCAATTATGATTGTGAACCATCTATTAGCTGGGGATAATTAGGCATTTCTGATTTCCTGATTATCTGTATAAAAGATTGTAAAGGTTAAAAGTGTATTATTCAGTTATCGTCATATTTGTAGAATAGAAGAAAGGTAAACTATATATGTATATATTAGGGCTGCTGATTAAGCTGCGTTAATTTGCGATTAACGCGTCAAAAAAATTTGCGATTAAAATTTTTAACGCAACACTTAAAATGCGTTAATTTGACTAAATGCGGAAAGTTCACCAAAACGATAAATAACAGAATTTCACCATTTGAAGCTTAAGTTCCGTCCACTTATTAAGTAGATCTACCACACCCACCCTGCCGCAATTCGCACATACCCTCACCTCCAGGTATGTCGACTGAAGCCCCACTTGTAATATATGATGAAGATGTTTTGGTTATTTATCCCTTCGACAAGTAAACTCCTGCTCCCTTCCCGGTCGATGTAAAAAGAGAAAACTTTCATTCACTAGTTTACATTATATACTGTAGTGTATTGGTGGAGGTATGATGAACCCGTTTATAATTAGATCAAAATAACGAGATGCTAGAAATTTTGTATCATCATTTTTTTTGCGCATAATTTTGTATCATATTTTGATAGTATAACATCTTGCTAATACATCTGTACCCGAGACAGTGGCTGTATTTTTCATAATTATTGTGATACTGAGTTAAATTTTATATATGGCTGTTGATTTACTGCAATTAAAGCGTAATTAATGCGTTAAAAATATGCGATTACATTATTTAACACAAACACCTAAATGCGTTAAATTTTACCCAAATGGTGTTATTTCAGAGTTGCAGATGAAATTTAAAAAAAATCAGTAAATAACCCAATTCTATAACCAGATCAGTCGAGATTTAAAAAAAAACAAGGGCCCCAGGGCAGGACATCATTGCGGGCCCCTTAATAAACAATGAGTCGTGAAAAAATTGACATGGTCGGGGCGGACGGGCCCCCTTACAGTTGCGGGTCCCCTGGCAATGACCCCCCCCCTCTCGGCTTGCCTGCCTATACATTAAAACCCTATGTATGTTTGTGTGCGCGCGTGGGGGGTAGAGCGTGTGCATGTTTTGATAAATGTCCTTTGAAACCTGACACACGTGTTACTTTAAAACAAAAAAAAAAAGACTTACCGTGTATCGCCTGTGGGGGTGGGGCAAAGTAGACGAGAATTGTGGGGGGGGGGGGCGGCGGGGAAGGGACGGGCCGAGACGAGCCGGCGGGCACGAAAACCGCCTCGACCGGGGGACTGGCTGAAGAATATACACACAACAGTGGGGGAGTGGGGAGAGAAGGCAATCCCGCCCCCCCCCCGTCCCCCTGCACTCAACGCCTTCCTCTTGCCTTTCAATTGCGTCCAATCGGGCTTAAAACTTTGCCCCGGGCCACTATCCAGTATTTGAACAAATTAGAAAAAAACCCCGGAAAGAAGGTGAGGTAGAAAGTATGAAAATAGAGGGAGAGAAAATATGAAGGAGGCAAGGGGCGGATGTGCTGGAGGGGGGATGCTTAGAGGAAACTTTAATAAAGCTATATAAAAAAATGAACGTAGTGGGGGGGGGGGAAGTGAGGGACAGTTTTAAATTTCGGAAATGAACGTCTCCCCCCCCCCCCCCCCACACCCAGGTAGTATCACTGAGTTTTGACCTAAGTTAGATTTAAAAATGTAATGTTAAGAAAGTTTGATTTGTACAATGATGAGATGTGACGTGGCATAGTTGTAACAGTTGTGTCCAGTCTGATGTCGACCGAAGAGAAGGGTGTGGATGAAGGATGGGGTGTCCGGCAATTCGATGTGAAGTTGAATATTCAGATGGATCAAACGAAAATGTCATTCGCTATACTGCACTTTGAATTTCTTTTTGTTTTTTATTTTAGTAAAAAAAAATAAAAAAATCTCTAAACAAGAAAGCAGAGAAGAAAGCGAAAGTGAAAGAAAGTTTTGTGACAACCTTAACGTGCTACTGTAAATAGAATTGTAGTTTTGTAATATTACAAGAATTTAGATAAATAAAATAAGATTTGACTCGCTAAACTGTAGATTGTGGTTTTAAAAGTAACTGGTACAACTTCTATCACTGTCCAAAAAACTTGTGTTTTGTGAATACAACGATCATACACAATATCAATCTGTAAGATAGATGTGTACATAGAGGCTGATAGATGTGTACATAGAGGCTGATAGATGTGTACATAGAGGCTGATAGATGTGTACATAGAGGCTGCTAGATGTGTACACAGAGGCTGATAGATTTGTACACAGAGGTTGCTAGATATGTACATAGAGGCTGCTGGAGGTGTAGATAGAGGTTGCTAGATGTGCACAAAGAGGCTGATAGAGTTGCTATTGCATATAGAGAGGCTGAAAGAGGTACTATTGCATATAGAGGCTGAAAGAGGTACTATTGCTAAAAAAAAAGAAGAATGTAAAGTGGGACAGAGAGAAGGAAGAAATAAAGAGAGACAGAGGAGAAAATGATTGCAGTAAGACCAGCCTGCAGTGAAACAGGGCGACAGATACACAGAAAGACACAGGAAGTCAATGACAAATAATTATGATCTCTGAAAAAATTGAGATAAAGAATATCGAATCAACTAAAAAGTTCGATCTCAAAAATGTATGCAGAGTCGTAGCCCATGGGTGCACGGCACATCCCATTTTGTGTTTCTTGTACGTAGAAGATCTACACTGATTACACAACTGTCTAATCATCCATTATCTGCCAGTTTGCCTTTCTCGTGGAGGTATTGGTATAGAATGACGCTACGAGCATTCGTCGTCGTGGGCTTGTTTGGGCTGAGAAAAAAACATCTTCGTAAAAAAAAAAAAGTTTCATAAATGAATGAAGTTAACATTTTTTTGTATGTTTATTGTATAATGTTTAACATTTAATCTAAGTAGTTTATATAGATTTAAAAGCAGACAGAATCCAAAGCCCCCCCCCCCGCCAAGAATTAAACAGCAACAATCTAGCGGGGTCATTTTTCCCCCTTCTTTTCACAACTGCTAGTTATGGGCCTGAATGAGCCAATACATCTCTGGCATGTGACTCTATAGCTATATATATATATATATATATATATATATATATATATATATATATATATATATATATATTAGGGCTGCTGATTAAGCTGCGTTAATTTGCGATTAACGCGTCAAAAAAATTTGCGATTAAAATTTTTAACGCAACACTTAAAATGCGTTAATTTGACTAAATGCGGAAAGTTCACCAAAACGATAAATAACAGAATTTCACCATTTGAAGCTTAAGTTCCGTCCAATTATTAAGTAGATCTACCACACCCACCCTGCCGCAATTCGCACATACCCTCACCTCCAGGTATGTCGACTGAAGCCCCACTTGTAATATATGATGAAGATGTTTTGGTTATTTAGCCCTTCGACAAGTAAACTCCTGCTCCCTTCCCGGTCGATGTAAAAAGAAAAAACTTTCATTCACTAGTTTACATTATATACTGTAGTGTATTGGTGGAGGTATGATGAACCCGTTTATAATTAGATCAAAATAACGAGATGCTAGAAATTTTGTATCATCATTTTTTTGCGCATAATTTTGTATCATATTTTGATAGTATAACATCTTGCTAATACATCTGTACCCGACAGTGGCTGTATTTTTCATAATTATTGTGATACTGAGTTAAATTTTATATATGGCTGTTGATTTACTGCAATTAAAGCGTAATTAATGCGTTAAAAATATGCGATTACATTTTTTAACACAAACACCTAAATGCGTTAAATTTTTACCCAAATGGTGTTATTTCAGAGTTGCAGATAAAATAAAAAAAAATCAGTAAATAACCCAATTCTATACCCAGATCAGACAAGGTTTTTAAAAAAAGGAAGGAAAAAAACCCGAACACAGAGTGTCACGACTACATAAATCATATCAACTATATGACCTTGAAACAATAGGATTGCCATTTCTTAATTCAAACTTATGACCCTGAATGATGCAATTAATGAACATCTGCACGTGTTATAGTTTGATTGACAAGTGTCATGGCTTTGAAACAATGTAACTTGTGGTTGGTAAGTGACGTCATCAACCAATATTAACATTACCCACCTCCCCACCAATACAACCACAGTCGGCGAGTTGATGAACAAATTTACTTTTAATCTTCTTTTGAAGTTTTTGCTTTGCACGTCGATGTATATAAATGTTATTCTTATATTCTTTCAATCATTTACTTTCTTACTATCACCTATTTGTTCAATGTTTTAGTGAACAACAAAAAAGAATTGTTTTATCGGTCTGTCAGTTATATTAATAAAAAAATATTGTGTAAAATGACACTCTTAGATGTTATCGGTCGGCTTTCATTTTTCATCTTCTGTTGTTCTTTCTTTCCTGTTGACGACACACTTTATAACAAGTCGCGACCCACATGTGAGACTGAGAACAAATGAACAAGGATGGTTACTTGTTCGCGTCAAAAATGAGTCGAACTTTTCAAGGTCTGGCTTGTCAAAGACGTCATACACACACACACACACACACACACACACACACACACACACAAAGGTTTAATACTCTATTGCTTAGGCCAAGTAAGTGCGAAAAAATAACAACAGGTTGTTATTATTTTAAAATGACATGTTGATATAATTAAAAAATGTTACAATTAATAAATAAAGTCTTTTTTCGATTAAATATGCGTTAATCTGCGATAATTTTTTTAATTATGCGTTAATTTCGATTAAAATTTTTAATCGAATATATATATATATATATATATATATATATATATATATATATATATATATATCCCTCTGTAGCCAATGGGTCTTTTTGAATTCAATTATTCATGCAAAATACGGGAAACTAATAATGATATATGCATATACAAAAAGAGCATGACATATACTAGTGTTATACATGTAACCATTTATTCATTTTAAACAGACAGTGTGCTCCAGTAGTTAAAATATGGAGGAGAAAAAAAAGATATTTAATTGTGTATAGCTATTGAGTATAAAAGATGGATTTTTAAAAATATAGTCGAGAATTTGTTGTGGATGGTTGGGTGGGGGGGGGGGGGGTAAAATTCTTTTAAAACCTTTTGTCTACCTCTGCTAACAAAGTCGTCCTGATTTGCATTACTGGGTTTAGAAAGCCAGCCGTGGGCAAATACTTTGAACGTATTCTCATTGGCCCGGACGTAAATATGCTGGCATGCCTTCCGGGCAGAGTCATCGCGCATGCGCTGACCCGCCCGCGGCTTGAATACTGAAACGAGACCGAAACTGCTGCTAGAAGTTTACCCTTAGCTTCAGGGGACATGTGGGAAGGGGGGAACGAAGAAGGAGGAGAGCTGCTGATAAAGTATTTATCCCGAGGGGTTTGGCGTGTTTTTCAGGCCCGACATAGCCGTGGGGGGGGGGGGGAGGGGGAGGGGGCGCAACATCAAGTTGCTATCCCTCCAGTTTTATCCATCCACTTCTTCATCTTAGTTTAGTTTGCTAGAAAATTAAGTAGAAAGTATTGTTTAGCAATCTAGCTATAAAGGGCAAGTTATAATAGCGTGTTAACTAATCTTTCCAGCAATGCATATATATATATATATATATATATATATATATATATATATATATACATACATACAGTGCTCGATTTAAGAAAAAACCAGTGCCGGGGATGAAAAAAAAATTCTGCAGAGCCGGGGATAAATTTCTATGGTTTCATCCCCGGCAGGGTTGTATTAGCTAAAGCAGAGCCGAGGATGACAGTACTCAGTGCCGGGGATATCCCCTGTATATATATACCATATCACTTTGTAACCTATATATCGACAAAGTTGATGTGTTCGCTAGTTAGTAAGTGAATCTCATGTTTGCCATCTTGTAAGTGAATCTCGTTGACAGTTAGTGAAACAAACAACTAAGGTTGATTTGGTACAAAATGACAAACTTTCTTAGTTATTATAATGTAGTGAGATAAACTGACAAAATCGTATACTTTTAAGCAATATCTCATTAGGTAGCCCCACTGACTCCCCTCTTCCAAATTCTATCAATTAAAGGCGCCCATCCCCCCACCCCCTAAAACTGTAACTGAGTATTTTTTCTTGGAGTTCATAAGTCGTGATTTGAAAACAATGTTGCAAATAATAATGCCCCACAGTAATCAAATCAGCCCCGATCAGTTAATTCACCATGTGAGTCCCCTGTAGTTAGTTTAACATGTGGGCCCCCCAAGGGGCGTAGCGAGCTTAACTCGCGCCCAGGGCACAATACCTTTTTAGCGCCCCCCATTTGAAAACCATATAATATTATATGTAAAATATACCGTCTGGCGCCCCTTTGTGCCTGGGGCATGATGCCCCCTTCACTACGCCACTGGGACCCCCACACTATGTGGGCCACCGCCATTTGATTCAACGTGTGGGCCCCCTGCATTTAATTCACTATGTGGGCCACCGTCAGTTGATTCAACGTGTGGGCCCCCTGCATTTAATTCACTATGTGGGCCTCCTGCAGTTGATTCAACATGCGGGCCCACTACAATTGATACACACGCCCCCCACGCAGTTGATTCGACACGCAGTTAGTTCACCATGTGGGTCCGTGAGCATTTATTTCACCATGTGGCCCCCTCCTCAGCAGTTAATTTAACACGCAGCCCTACAAGCAGGCATCCTTTAGATTTAACATTTTGTCGATTGCGTTAAACCTTGTGTCTTTCGCTAAGAAAATTCACGTCACGTGAATCACGTGACTCTTGAGTGGGCCGGCAAACATTTATGCCCATTTCTCGTAAGCTTAGATGAAACATTGCTCATGACCAATAACTCCATCTTTCTCAAACTTTTACAATTCGCAACCCACCATGAGAAATAGGGATTATAAAAAAAAACCGAATTTAAAAAAAATAGGTAATCATTGGTCAATTTCTCAAAACAACCGGCATTACAATAGAATTAAGTGAAATAACGATGTTTATAGCTTGTTTTATTTTTGCAAAAATTTTTTTTTTAAACTATGTCTTAGTTAATCGTCGGCATCCGTCCGTCTCGAGAGACGATGGTGTGTGTGAGGTCCCTGTAAGGGTGAGATGAAGTCTCTTAGATCCTATGAACCACTAATGGGACGGTTTTTATGGTGCCCTTCTTTCATCCCCACCAGTGCTGATAGTGCAATGGCCATGGAGGCACCACGGGAGAATATATCGACAGTCGAGGGTTTTACCGCACGACCATTCGTCCCCTAGACGATGGTGTAGCTAAATTGAGTCTACAGGCACCGCCGGGAATGGCTGTGCAGTCCGACTCGGGAGTGACAATCCCTGCCGCACTTGAATATAGAACTTAGTTAATACATGTGTAAAAAATCTGTAATTATATTATATTAACGTTTGGCTTGAAATTGTGAATATTTACTACAACAAAAATAAAAAAAAAAATTGAAAATGAATCAAAATTTTCATTCTTCTTTGTTATTAGTTTAAAAAAAATATAATGGACACTCTTAATTAAGTGGCCGAAATAAACCCTGTGCTGAATAAGAATTGTCTAAAAAAATTTTTTTTTTAAAGTTCATTCTTATAAACTGTGGATGTTGACTTGGGGGGACATCGTGTGCCTGTCAGCGCCCCTGCCTTCACCAAAGTAATCCCACCTCTCATACTGTTCCCCCCCCCCCCCCGGGGCCAGCATCTGTCTCGGTGATCCGGTAACACCACTGTAATTTTCATTTGCCATGTCGCCGGCGGCAAAAGGGAGGTAAATCCCTATGGCTGGCCACTGATTGGTCGAACTTTTGGGTCTCTCCTGTTCATTGGTTGGTCAATTAGTCAAACAGCAGTGCCCGGAGCACACTCTATTTGAACCCAGAGAGGTGCTTAAAAAAAAATTGAAAAGACCCGAGGTCCCAGGTTCATATGCCAGTATATCAATTCCCCAAGCAAGAAAATGTCTTTGCTATAAATAAAAGTAAAAACATTCTTAACACACGCGAAAGGTCTGTACTATATATAAACTATTTTAGTTATTAATTGGTAGATTTTATGCTTTGGCCATATAGAATACTATTAAGGTTCTCATTATTAGTTATCTTTTTTAATATATGCGAAAACAAAAAAAAAAAACAACTAGCTCATTAACAAGATACCAGTTGAAATTTTGACAGTACCACTGAAGTGTTATTTTATTTGTTTAACAACGCACAATGAAAATGTACAGCTGTATAAATCAAACACTTTACACTGAAGAATGACCACCCACATGACAATGATTAACATGGCTAACTTAACTTTAACTGGGTCATTCCATGTCAACTCAACCAGTGGTGTTCACCCGACCCCCTCAGATCTTCCTGAAATTTTCAGGGCTTGTGGTACATTCAAAGTTGAGTGATTCCTGAAAATTTCAGGCCATTTAGTCAAAAACTTTCTGAGATATGATTTTTTTAATTTTTAGGGGTAGTCGCGAGTGCTCGTGACATTTACATTTTCGCGATATTTGAACGTGAATATTTCAAAAACTAAAAGAGGTATCAGGCTGAAATTTTCAGTATTTACTCATTGTTTGATCCTGAGTTGAATGATGTATTTATCTGAAGTATAGCTTGCACACAGACTGCCCTAAAAATTTCCAAACATTGCACTTCAGACAGTTTTCATCAATATTTGACTCGGTATAGCCAAGAACCTATAAGACATGAAATGATGTTTGTTATACAATTAGTAAGTACCATATATGTGTTTATTATTTTGATAGAGAATTCCTGTTAATCAATAATAGTGTACTCATGGTGGGCCCCTTTAAGCATCATGGTCATCCATTTTTGCACTTATTGCGACCCCCAGATGACCATGTGGACAGTAATTCACACTTTTCATATTTTGCACACCTGTTAACCTTGGCAAGTACTAGCTATGGTGAAAATTTCATGTTGGTGTCTTAACGCCTTCTTGGTGAAAAATTGCATGAAATTGCATGACTATACACTTTATTGAATATTGCGTAGCGAATATTTCAAAAACTAAAAGAGGTATCAGGCTGTAATTTTCAGTATTTACTCATTGTTTTGTCCTGAGTTGAATGATGTATTTATCTTAAGTATAGCTTGCACACAGAATGCCCTAAAAAATTCCAAACATTGCACTTCAGACAGTTTTCATCATTATTTGACCACGCACGCTATGGGCCTCATTAACGTGTATTATGGTAAATCAGCATAGCACTGAAATGTCAATCAAATTTTATGAAAAATACAGTTAGTTTTAAGTACAAAATCAAATTACAGATTGTTTGTTTTTATCAACCATACAAGCAACCATGCAAGGCGGATATCAGCGTATGCTCATTATGCTGCCGATGCAGTTAACTGATGGTATCTTATCTATGTACACACAGTCCTACTATCAAACTGTTTCTTGCAATTGGCAAAATGCACATCAAGCAGAGTGGAACTTTTTTGCTATGGAAAAAGTCCTTGTGATGGTATTGGTGGCACAGTAAAGAGGCTAGTAGCAAGAGCAAGTTTGCAGGCAACTCTGAAACATTAAAAACTAACGCTACATCAGAAGTACTATTGGGCAACCAAAAAAACGTTCCAGGAATTCATTTCTTTTTTGCAGCAAATGATGATGTTAAAGTGCATCGTAGCTGTTTGCTTGAACGATTTGCTTCAATTCAAGCCGTTCGTGGTACACGGTCACACCACCGGTTTGTGGCATTAAGTGAAAACTGTGATACGGTCGTCAATGTGTCAAAAGAACCTGATCGGGTAGTTGAACCGGCACCAAGCATAGCAGATCTGCATCCAGGACAGTTTGTGGCTGTTGTTTATGACATTGATTGGTTTATTGGGTGCATATCAGAACACTCTATTGAACATCTTTGTCAAGATCATGAACAGAACACATACAAACAGATTAACTTGGCCAAGTCGTGACGATATCTGCTGGATAACATTCACTAATGTACAATCTTCCACCACCAGTTAGCTGGCAGCTCATCAAGACAGTATTGCCTAAAATTTTCAGGAATCACTCAACTTTGAATGTACCACAAGCCCTGAAAATTTCAGGAAGATCTGAGGGGGTCGGGTGAACAATTGTCAAAAAACTGGTTGAGTTGACATGGAATGACCCAACTCCAAGTATTGTTAGAGTGATTGTTTATGACAAACACAGAGGTATTGTATATTTCATGCTTTATATAGTTACTTATTGCTACCAGATCTTGTATATTTCATGCTTTATATAGCTACTTATTGCTACCAGATCTTGTATATTTCATGCTTTATATAGCTACTTATTGCTACCAGATCTTGTATATTTCATGCTTTATATAGCTACCAGGTGTATGGTAGCCTGTAGTTTTTATAAGGACTAGAATCTTCATCAGGGGTGGGTAAACTTTTCAAACCGTGTGTGTGGGGGGCCCCCACATTCAGCCATCAAAATTTTATACAAGAGGCAGACCCAAGAGTAGATGATTATTTATGAGAAACAAATGGGACTAAATGCACAAATCATTGATATGAACGAATGATTGGAAGCAGGATCAAACAGTCTGGTGGGCTGGACCTGCCTGGGGTAGTTATAGCCCATGTCTGATTTAAATGATAGTAACTTAAGCTTTGTATGACATTTGTACAACTGGAGTTTAACAAAGGCCTGAAATAAATAAAAATAATAATACAGAATCGATTCAACATTAGATAAAATTATTTTAATACCTCCATTAAAAACATATTCACAAAGTCAAACAATTACAGATAAAATACAGTTAGCAGTCTGCGTTACAGGCTCCAAGTGTGAAGTCAATTCCTTGCATTACAACTTATAACTGGCACAGCATCAGTTCTTGAATGTTTGTATAATCAATAAGAGCTGTCATCAAAAGTTTTCCCATGTGTTAAATTTGGTCCTCATTCACAAATTTCCATGACACCTGCTCACTGCTGATAAATGCCTAGGATGCAGGGGGGACGGGACAACCAGGAGGGCACCCCCTGCCAAATGACAGATACAACCAATGGGGGGGGGGGGGGGGGGGCTGGAAATGAATGCCAGCAGACAGCATCATAATTTTTTATCTCAAGTAATCAGACATAACATGGAACAAGACAAGATAAAACAATGTGCCGATGAAACTGTACAGATGAGGATGAGAATGAATGAAGAAATGAAAAATGAATGTGTGAACGGGGGAAGTGCATTGCAGTAGGCTACATAGGGGGTCCACCCATCCTTGGTGGTTGAGCTGGCATTCCACCTGGCAAAGAAAGAAAAAAGAACAATGGTAAGTAATGATGTTGTATCAATGATAAAAAACAAAATGTCGGGTCAACATACACATTTGTTAATATTTAAACAATGGGATTTCAGTCAATGTTAAATACTTAAATTGGTAATTTGATATATTAATTATAAAGAAATATAACGTAATTTACCACAACATGGTATATAAAATGGCTTCTAAATTTAGACTATTAAAAAAATAACGCCTAAATGGGTTTGAGAACAATGCTAATAAGCAATAATGAAAACATTATAACAAGAGATGGTCAAGGGAGATGGAGGTAAAGAGAGAAAGTAAGAGCTTCAACAATCTACACTTTGTCATCCAAAGTTTCTGTAATAAATTTAGTAGGTATTGACTGTCAAACTAAACATCAGCCTACACAGGCACACACACACAACATTGATCAAAACATGTCTCCTCCACCATCAGCTACACCAAGTGGGTAAACCAAAAATTTATGCCCATGTTCAAACTTGATCACAAAACACGCCCCCCTCTAAAGGAGATAATTCTTGAGTGATGCAGCACTCAATAAAATAAAACTTCACAGACTACCCAACGCCTGCAACTGGCGACCAGAAAAAAAAAGTTCCGTGTGTAAATATCTCAAAGGTGTAACAGCTTACCAGATCTCTTGCCGCCACCCACCGCACACACAAACCTTACATTGAATTCAGGCTAAGTTTATGGAATAAATAACATCCAATTTAATTTCCCATTTGATAGCTTCAACAAGAGAGCACTAGCCTGCAGCCATTCAAAGCTTTTCAATCATTGCATTCATTATTACAGCTTCATTTTTTTTTTGTTTCCTCCAAACTCCCCCCAGGCCATCTATTTCTCCCCCTCATCCCCACCTTTTTCTCACATCACTCAAGACACATGCCCTCCTGGCTAGATTTTCTTTCCTTTTTTTTTCTTTCTTTCATTAGTTATGATTTTGCCCCAAAGCTACTTTTGCCCTATAAGCTTCCATTCATTATAGACTCTCCAACACATGCCCCCAAGGCTTGAAGGAGAAGTGACAGGTGAACAAATACACGAAAAAAAAAATTTCTTTAGTTTGAATAATTTCTTGAGTACCTATTCAACCATGGCATAGTACTGAAAAATTCAATAAAGATTCAAATTTATATATACATATACACGAAGACTGTTTTCCTCACCTCGTAATTTTACAAACATGGCATTGTTATGCATCATTACAAAATGTATGTTATTGAATTTATAAAGAGGAAAAAAAAAACTTATATAGGTATGTTTAGTTCATATTTATTAAACCAAGAAAACGGACAAAGGAAAACTTTTTCAGGAAAATAATCAATGTGTTCATTTGAAGTACAGACATGTTATATTTTTTTTTATTTCTATAAATAATGCAAGAATAACAAAGGAGATGTCAAGATCAAAGATAAAGGAAGTCTGGAAGCAACGTTAGACTGATATTTTCACAAAGACACCTAGGAAAATCAAAAAAAAGTTGGGAGAAAATGCTAAGCTGCATACAAGGAAATAATGTTAGGCCACCTCTAGACAAAAAACAAAAGCAAAGAACATTTCATATCAATATAATCCCTCAAATATGATTTCTAAAAAAAAAAAAATCTATATAAATAATAGCGGTGTGGGTTCTGCGTTAAATCGAAAGTAAAGAATTAATACAACAGTATTCCAGTTTAAAAACATCAAACGTAAACAATAGTAATAAAAATCATGAAAAAGTCGGATCTGTCCAAAACCAAAAATAACCTAGTCTACTTATCAAACCTAAGGGAATATAACTCTATGCAAAGGTTTTGCAGGGTACAGCTAGTAAATAAATAAAATAGATAAGAAAAAAAATAGCCATTATGTAAATAATTACAAGAATAAGAAATTACAGCTTACGATATATAAACAGCCGCACCGCAGTTTACTAGTTAATTACTTGACAGTTTTGTAAGACAAGCATAATTTTGTAACCAAATGTTCCTTGCTCTATGAGTAATGTGATATGAAGTTTTTTCTACTAAGATATCTATGTTTTTATCAAAGTAGTCTCTTTTCTTCTTTCTATATTTGATAATAATTAGAACTGAATTATGTGGAAACAGATGTCTTCATACTGTTTCGAACGGCAATTATGTAAGTGAATTAAAACAAATAAGATTTACATGAAAATGTATCTATATCATGTTCCTATTAACAAGCAATATTTTATCTGTATGTAATGGGAATAGAATAGTTTACACCATTACAACTGTCTTTTTCCCCCCTTTTTTTTAAAAATAAGTCACAACAAATATAATGAAGTTTGAATATACTTTGAAAGTGTTTCTGTAAAGAAATTTTAGACCTAATTTCACTTTATGCACACACTTTATGATATTATGAAATAGCAGGTGACAAGCTTAAGAAGAATGAAAAAAAAACTAAAAAGAGATTTTATTATAAAATGTACTAAAAATATATTTCCTTAGACTAGATCATATAAATATTTATATGAATTATATTGATTAAAAAAAGCGTAAGCGCCAAAGTGGAATTATTTTTTCATTTATTTATCTTGCAGTTTATCAGTGATAATTATCAGTGAATCTATCTCTCTATATATAAATGAATGTAGTGGTGTGAATGGGTGTGAGGAAAAACAATTCTTTTTTTGAACAGGAAACAATAAAAAAATAATTTTCATAATTTTAGATATCATCGACAGATAATTGGATATTTTTAATGTAGCCCTTGGTTTAAAATAGAAACAGTTCATAACTTAAGCTAAAATTAATTAAAACATTTCCTTTAAAAAAAAAATTTCATTAGTAGGTAGCAAAAAATGTCTTCATATTTCAAATTTGAATTAGGGGGATGAGGGATGTCAAGGGAAGCAACTTCTTTATTAATTTTCATGTCACAACTCTATTCGACTTTTGACTCTAACATACAATTCACTTTACATCAATGTATGCTTAGTCAAAAACGTTATGATTCTTAATGTCGTTTTTGTAATCTTTTGTGAACAATGTAAGTATTGCTGATTGGTCACATTTAGAAGATTCTGAACTATATTACTATGTCATTTAAAGGCTATTCAACGACACCAGCAACCTAAGTGTAGTAGGAATGCCTACATGTGTAAGGCACATCGCACTGACATAGAATATAGCTTCATAGAAAAATGTATTTTGTTGAATAGGTTTAGTATTTTATACTTTTTTGTTTCAAAGTATTTCTCTGGTTAATAATCATCGTACGTAAGTGTTATCGAAAAAAAAAAAGAGCAGTATTAAGCACTTTTGTAATTGTTTAATCTTGCGAGTGTTGTTATTTTAATTTCGTTAGCACACACAGTGAGTCAGTAGGGGTCAGTGTGTAATAAATGCCTTAAAAGTACACATTTACGATTCAAGTTTAAAGCATGTTTAGAAAATTGAATTGTTTGGATTATATTACAGCATAAGTTATGAGTCATAAAAATAGAAAAAACAAAGCATGCACTAAGAGAACTGAGCTGACAAATTCTCAGGAGCTAATGAGAAAAAAAAACATTAGGAGACCACTTGACACAAAATGAGACTAACATATGGAGAGAGAGATTGAGTTAAAAATATAGAGAAGAAAAAAATAAACCTAAGACTGAACAACTTGTTGACTCACCTCTGATGACTGGCATAGGACCTGGGGGCCTGGGTATACCTTGAGGCCTCATGCTGGGCTGAGCTCCCATCATCATAGGAGGACCACCCCGTCCAGCTTTTGAAAAAAAAAAAAAGATACATAAAAGAAAATGTAAAACTTGGTAATACAAATTAAAATGGGATAATAGTCTGGCACAAATACATAAAAAATTCTATGGTCTTTTTTGAGTCTATGGATAATTTCACAGAAATTACACATAATTTACATAAAAATAGCAGTGGCATTAAAAAAGTGTAATAAATTCTGAAATAATTTAATAAAAAAAAAACATTTTTTAAAAAGCTGAATTCTTTTAATTCAATCGTTAAACACAGAATGATAGATAACTTCAATTTATTTGGCAAGTTTTAAGTGTAATGAGGAATCCCTGAAGAGAAGGAAAAAAAACAGACATGGAAAAAAATAATTTACCTAGCCTAAAAATTTGATATTTTTATAAAAAATAAATTTCTCAACACATATCATTTTAATCAATTTTTTACCTACAAAATCTATCAACAAATTACAAAAGTCTTCAAAAGTATTTCACTGAAAGCCAACCATTCCAAGAATTTATCAGATGCAACTAGCATTTCCTTAATGTTAACCCAGTGTACTTAGTGATTTAAACTTTAAAGTGTAGCATAAATGTCATGAGATTTCACAAACAAGCCAATATGTACACTAGGTATATGACTTGAAAAACAAATTTTGTAATTTTACTAGTGGCGTGCCAGATTTTGATGAGCTTTTATATAAAAATAATAAATACATCAAAAAATCATCAATTTTGTTGAAAAAGTTCACCCACCAAAACATTTTTTAGTTTAAAAATAATCCATTTGTCTCTTTTTACTGAAGTTCACTTTTACTCCTATTGTTTACCATTAAGATTCTATTTCCTGTTCTCCATGTTAGATTTTTCAATTATACTTGAGTTTGAATAATTATTTTAATTTTGCTTAATTTTATTCTTAAAAATGTCTTACAAAAATCATCACTTTGCATTGCTAAAAATAAGGACAAATGGGCGAGTAATTTGAAAAAGATTTCAAAACACTCTTAAGAAAAGAAACAAAATTGGAATCGAGATCGAGCCATTGCATTCACATTCTAGAATGCCAAAAGAGTGGATGATAATTGGTCGCTACATGGGCTTGGCCTCTATGGAAAAATCCAGATTGAAAAGAGTTGCAGCACTCAGGAAAGAAGTAGAGCTATTATGGAGCTTTTTAAATTTCCCGATACTGTCTTTGCGATCAGTGAGCAGAAAAATTGAAACTTTAATTAAAAGGTATGATGTTCATTTGAGAAAACCTGTGGGTGACATACGGGAGCAGTTTGATAAGTTATTTGATGTCACAAACAAAACTGGTCAATGGTTATGTGCTGAGGACAAAAAACTTTACGAAATACAAATTCAAAGTGGAGGTAAGACGGGATATACTACAACTAAAATTGCTAGTCAAAGTACAATTCATCCGTCAAAACAGAAAATTGTTTGCAAAATTAATGAGGCGCAACAACAACAAAGCAGTTTTGAAAGTTCCAGTGATTCAAGTGATAACGAGAATTCTCAAAGTAGCTCTGATGGTGCTGATGCAATGCAGTCATCCACAGAAAGCTTGGATCAAAGCACACATAAGAAACAATCACAGCAATCTACTTCTAGTGCAGTTTCATTAGTTCAATCTGGGAAACTACCAGTTCGAAGAGCAGCATTAGTAAGCAAAATTTTGCTTAAGCCCGGCGTAAAAATAGCAACTCCTTCTCAGTCAGGTGTCTATCGAGATGTATTCAGAGAAGCAAGTAAACTAAAAGAAACATTAATAAATACTTTGCGTAATAGCTTATGGAGTTTACATTTTGATGGTAAAATTATGAAGAAAAAAGAACACCAAGTAGTTGTATTAAAAAATGAAGCAAAAGAAGTGAGGCTAGCAGTCTTAGTTTTACCTGATGGCAAAGCTGCTACGATCGGATCTGCCATTCAAAAAGTTTTAGATGAATATAACTTATGGTCACTATAAAGATGATAGTGTCAGACACTAGAAATGTTAATACAGGGTCGAAGTCTGGTGTTGTGGTGAAACTTCAGAAACTGTTTGTTCAACATGGTGAGTCTGCAACAGTCTTTATAGGTTGTCAGCACCACATACTTGATCGTGTTCTTAGACACGTGTGTGATGCATTGCTCGGTGATTCAACTGAGTCTCCTAACATAAATTATCCATTTGTAAATAAGATACTTAAAGATTATGAAATGTTAAAAAAAGATTTTGAAAGTATAACAAAGAAATGTGCTCCAATTTTAGAAAAACAGGAAATAGATTGGAGAGATTATATGAAATTTTTGCACCATCTAATTTGCGTTTTTAAGCATTTTAAGAGTTCTCAACAAATGCCAGAAGTTAATTTTAGCGCACTGCCTGGCCTCAGCAATGCCCGATGGAACTCTCGAGCAATTTTTGCATTGTTGGCTTTCATACTATTGCCTGATGAACGAAAGAACCTTCAGAAATTGTGTGAATTTATATGTGGACATTGGAGTGATGCCTGGCTTACAAATATTTACTGAAAGATAGCACACGTACTGATACATAACATGAAAATGCGCTAACACGTCCTGTGTCCAGAATGGAACAGGCTTAATTGCTGGTTTAATAAATTTGATATGGTTTTGTGTTTCTACAATAAAAACTCATCTGTTGATGGTATGCCATACAAGTGTTGTTCTGAAGTCATATACCTAATGTACACGTTTATAAAAAAATTCAAATAAAAAATCACAAAACTTAAAATTTGCATGAAAATGACTTGACAACACAGTGGTATTTCAGATTATGAACAAAATTTGTACATTATTTTTGTCTTGGGTAAGGAACAGTGCGCTGGGTTATGAAGGAAGCGAAGAGAAAGAGCACAGTGTTATGTTGGAGACAAACAATCGCAAACAGTACAAACTATGGCCATGCAATACTAACAAAATATGGGCCTGGAAGTTGATGTTAAAAGCTTGGAGGAGCTGTCCACAGTGGACAGCTTACTGCAGATCTGCTTGTGGATCTTCAGAATCAATACCTAAAAGCATGAAAGGAAGAGTAGCTGTCCAAAGAGGAGTCGATTTCCATGATGGTTTTCTGGGTAAGAAAGACATACTTAATCTTTTTTTAATATGTAATTTATTTGGTTGTTTTCTTTCCCTTTATTTATAATGTGAAGCTCATGTACTCTTTGCATTTTCTCAAGTAAACGACCAGATGTTAATAAACTGAAGGATGAAGGAATCGTTTTACTGTCTTTATTTCATTGTGTTATGAATGTTTATGGGCCATAGACTGAGCTCTGGAAGAAATTAAGCTCGTAACGAAGGTACCAGTGTATATGAAATTCTAAGCATATGAAATGAAGAAAAAAATGATCCTTTAAAATAAAAAAAAAAGACATTCACCCATCGGAGGACCAGGCATTCTGGGTTGAGGGGTCATCATTTGAGGAGAAGGACCACCGACACCTCGTGCAGGGCCTTGAAGACCTGGTGCTCCACTAACACCTCCAGCTCCACCCATTCCACGACCAGCTGCCCTCCCGACGCCAGGTCCAGTGCTAGCACCAGCTAATGGAACACGTGCAACACCCTCCTGAAAAAAAAAAAGTGTTTTAACTTGGTAAAAAGCACCACAAGCAATTTATAACTGGAGCAATTACCATTTTCTAAAAGACTTAAAATCAATATAAGGTACATAGATATGAATATATGTTTTAGAAATCAAATAAACAAAAAAACATAGTAGAACAGAATATATATATGAAACATCTACATGTTTTTTTTAAACAGTACATTAATTACAATACTACTTTATTACTAACTCCGCCAAGGACGGTCCCAAGCCCGGCTGAAAAAGGAGGAGGGTTGGGCGTGGGGCTAGCAACCCCATCCTGTAAAAACACCCTTTGCTACAAAAACACGAACAACAGAAAAATCAGAAAATTTTGTCCTGGGAGAAGAAGGTTCTTCAGCACGAAGACCTATGAAGCTTAGTTGTGGTGAAAGCCGAAAGGAAGCCACAAAGCCGACTACCCTTCTGACAACCAGGAAAATCACCATCGGTACATAGAATGTCAGGACCATGTTTGAGGCAGGAAAGATGGCACAGGTAGCATCAGAAATGAGGAAAAACAACCTGATCATCTTAGGCATCAGCGAGACAAGGTGGACACAAGCTGGACAGAGACGACTTACATCAGGAGAGCTGTTGCTGTACTCTGGACATGAAGAGGATGACGCACCCCACTCACAGGGAGTGGGACTTATGCTGTCCAAACAGGCACAGGGGTCACTGATTGGGTGGGAAGCACACGGCCCCAGGATCATAACTGCTTCCTTCCGTACAAAGAAGAAAAAGATCAAAACGAATATAATTCAGTGTTATGCGCCAACAAACGACGGCGACGAAGAGGAAAAAGATCAGTTCTACAGCAGACTCCAAACGATTCTGGAGAATTTCCCAAACAAGGATCTCACTATCCTCATGGGAGACCTCAATGCCAAGATAGGGACCGACAACGCTGGATATGAACAAGTCATGGGCACTCATGCTCTTGGGGTGATGAATGAAAATGGAGAGAGATTTGCTGACTTTTGCGCACTAAACAATATGGTCATCGGAGGTAGCATCTTTCCTCATAAAAGGATACACAAGAGTACATGGATATCTCCAGACAACACAACTGAGAACCAGATCGATCATATCTGCATCAACAAAAAATTTAGAAGGTCATTACAAGATGTAAGAGTGAAAAGAGGGGCAGACGTAGCATCAGACCACCACCTGGTGGTAGCAAGAGTGAAGCTGAAATTAAGGAGAATTCTCAACAGCATATCAGACAAAAGAGTCAAATACAACATTAGCCTGCTGAAAGACCCTAAAACTAAAGAGCAGTTCAACTTAGTGCTGAAGAATAAATATGAAGTGCTTCAAAATTTGGTGGAAGAAGAAAATAGTGTACTCAATATGTGGCAGAAAGTGAAAGAAACCTTAAGATCGTCATGCCAAGAGACAGTGGGTCCAAAGAAGCATCACCAAAAGGAGTGGATCACAATAGAAACTCTGAACAAAATAGAAGACAGGAAGAAAAAGAAGGCAGCAGTCAATAACACTAAAACCAGGGCAACAAAGGGTAAGGCTCAAGAAGAATATGCAGAAGCACACAGGGTAGTGAAGAGGAGTATTCGGAATGACAAGAAAAACTATGTGAAGGGGTTGGCAGCGGAGGCAGAACAGGCAGCATATAGCAGGGACATAAAAATGCTATACAACATAACCAAGAGACTCTCAGGGAAGATGAACAAGCCAGAAAGACCTGTCAAAGACAAGCAGGGAAAAATTATAAACAGCCTAGATCAACAGTTAAACAGATGGGCTGAACACTTTGAAGAACTCCTTAATAGACCAGCACCTCTGAACCCCCCAGACATTGAACCAGCCAAAGTGGATCTCCCGATCTGCTGCGAAAAGCCCACAAGAGAAGAGATCAGGAAAGCCATCACCCTGATGAAAAATGGAAAATCAACTGGACCAGATGACATTCCAGCAGAAGCACTAAAGGCAGATTTGAATACATCAGTAGAGATGCTATACCCTCTCTTTGGGAGGATCTGGGATGAAGAAGACATACCAGCAGACTGGAAGGAAGGTTACCTTGTCAAGCTTCCAAAAAAAGGTGACCTCAGCAACTGCAGCAACTATAGGGGTATCACATTACTATCTGTACCAGGCAAGGTTTTTAACAGGATTCTATTGGAGAGAACGAAAGATATAGTAGACCCACAGCTGCGAGATGAGCAGGCAGGCTTTTGAAAAAACAGATCGTGCACAGATCAGATTGCAACACTTTGCATTATAGTGAGCAGTCCCTAGAGTGGAACTCACCATTGTATGTCAACTTTGTGGACTTTGAAAAGGCGTTTGACAGTATAGATAGAGAGACCCTCTGGAAGCTCCTTCAACACTACGGAATCCCACCAAAGATAGTTAACATCATAAAGAATTCGTACAGGGGTATGTCATGCAGAGTAATCCACGGAGGACAGCTCACAAAAAGCTTCCAGGTGCGAACTGGAGTCAGACAAGGATGCTTGTTGTCACCATTCCTTTTCCTTCTTGCAATTGACTGGATCATGAAAAAATCCACCAGAGAACAAAGAAATGGAATCCAGTGGACATTATTGAGCCAGCTTGACGACCTAGACTTCGCAGACGATCTTGCTCTCCTTTCCCACAGCCACCAACAGATGCAGGAGAAGACAGATAAAGTATCAGCCGCAGCGCTCGAGGTTGGTCTCAATATAAACCAAGACAAAACCAAGATCTTAAAAATAAACTCCACCAGCACAAATCCCGTCACCCTACAAGGAAGACAGCTGGAAGAGGTGCAGTCCTTCGTTTACTTGGGGAGTGTTATAGATCAGCAGGGTGGCAGAGGCAGATGTCAAATCGAGAATTGGTAAAGCCCGAGCCGCCTTCATGCAGCTAAAGAATGCCTGGTCCTCCAGAGAGTTGTCCTTAGACATCAAGATTAGACTCTATAACACCAATGTGAAATCAGTCCTGCTGTATGGAGCGGAAACGTGGAAGATGTCTAAGACTACACTAAGAAAAGTCCAAACATTTACAAACAGCTGCCTCAGAAGAATCCTCCAAATTCGCTGGCCAGACACCATCAGCAATGTCAGCCTTTTGGAAAAGACCTGCCAACTCTCAGCTGAAGAAGAGATCAGAAAGAGGCGATGGGGCTGGATAGGACACACCTTACGCAAACCAGCAGCCAGCATCACAAGGCAGGCACTGAGGTGGAACCCCCAAGGTAAACGGAAGAGAGGTCGCCCAAGAAATACCTGGCGTCAAGACCTGGAAGCGGACACCATCAAGATGGGACACAACTGGAACCAGCTGGAGAAGATAGCAAAGGACAGAGGACTCTGGAGAACTGTTGTTGGTGGTCTATACCCTGCCATGGGTGAAGGGCAATGATGATGATGATGATGATGACTTTATTACTGTACATTTTTTATCCGTTCATTTAGACAGAAGATATTCGCATGCAGAGAAATCATTTACTATATAATTGATAATCAGAGAATTTTTTTTATTAGCATTGCAAGATTTACAATAATATAACTAGTTTATACCCCCATCACTATCTCCGACTAAAGGCTTAAGTTGTGTTTAATGTTTATTAGTAGTCATACATGTATGTAATTACAGTAATTTGATTCAATTTGTTTCTATTACATAGTTCTAAATCTACATATCATTATGGATAAAACAGAAGAAAAAAATTGCAGTTAGTATTGCGAAAGTGATTTATTTCTGATGGATGCGTGCCTGCGTAATAGATGGATTACATTTAATAAAATGTTCGGTGTCGATGTGAGTCGCTATATTAAAATATTTGGTTTAACTAATAAAACTAGTTTCGCTAAAATTTTAACTGGTTATAGTTTTATTGAGACTAACTAAATGGAAGACTTTTTTTGTAAATAAAGGGGGATCAATCTTCACAAATTTATTATTATTCGGTACATTTAAAAAAAGTTAAACTGATATTTAGCCAATAAACAGATATATCAATTCTACTTAAATATGTATGTATTTCTTAATAATATTTGGTTGTATTTTACATTGTGATAGGTAAAATTTGTAAGTTGCATAAACAATTGGAAGGTACTAATTACACCTGCTTCATACAATTCTAAGATCTATGTTTAATTATTAAATATATGTATCACAAGAAAGTTCATTTAATTTCCAACATATTGGTATAAAGGTCATACTATTTAAGAATGCAGTTGATAAATAATTTTACACTACAATGGACTATAAACAGCCCAAGGCCTTCTATTTAAAATAAATACCTTTTTCAAATCACATCTTTATCAAATCGTGAATTAAAATTATCTTCACACTGATGTAAAGGAAATACTGAAGCCACTTTACTATAACTATATATGTTTATGTATCCTGATAAACTTTTCAATTTAGCACAAAAAAAACTGCAGTATATGTCTATCTCTCTCCTATTTAACAACAGGTTAAAAAATTAATTCGATAACCCAATGAACGATCACTAATATAGTTAAATTATAAAGCCAAATTCAAATCAGAATTGAAATGGGCACCAAAAATTACCTCAGCTGCTGGAGGACCTTCTACGGTCATTGAAACTAAATGTTCCCCTCGTAAAAGAACCAATCCTAAAACTCTCTTTTCTTCACGTTCATTTGATTTGATGTTCTTAGGCTTGATCTTTCTGAATTCATCACAGTCTCCCAAGATGAGATTCATATGTTTGTCAAAAGCTTTAAATGTGCCAATAAAAATGCGCCCATCTTGTAACTGACAGCGCATTCTATAGTTTATGTGCTGCAACATCTTTGAGCTTTTACCGGTAGACTGCAAGATAATATTAATAAAAATTAGATGTTTAGCAAAACGAACATTAAGCATTAAACAACTGCTATTAACGTGTTCAAAATGAATGTTTTATTGCATTAAGACTTTAGGTTTAAAAAATGAATAGTTAATTAAATATTTATTTATATTTTATATATGAATATGTTGGTAAGGATAAGATGTTTATCTCTTGATCTTAGACCCTATTTAAGGTCCCATTCTTTCATTCCCACCAAACGTCCAAATGGCCATGGAGTCAGCACCGGAGACATGCATTGCAAAAGTGACTAGCACAATGCCCAAGTCTCCTAAACTTTTAGTCAACTATTCATTAACTATTTAAGTTGGGTGGACTATGGGACTTGCAGTTCATCAGGAACTTAAAAAAAATCCAGAATCTCAATGAACCAAGGACCTTCATGTCAACAGTGCCTAGATCCGTAAGATATATTAATATAGATGAACATATGGTGTCATAATCAATCAAACATGATCATATGTTTTACAAAATGACTTGACAATTAGGCCTAATATTGATAAAAGTCTAAGACTCTAAGATGATCTCTTTGGCCTAAGCACTTGTTTAAGTGGTTTAAATGGGTGAAGGGTTTATTGCTTGATTGTCATTATTATATAATTGCTTTAGGTGAATAAGCAGACAATCATAAATATATAGATATAAGTCACATATTCATCGATATATATATAACTTTATTTTTCATAAACAAATACATAATGTTGATGACTTTCGTTTTCCCATTGTTTTGTAAACAAAAAATAACCGGTAAACCAAAACAAAGATACACTATAATATTCATATTTTAAAGTAGTATTTTCTTATTATAATTGCGTAATTGTAACAGATGGGATACACCTACCATTTTTAAAGATGGATGTTGATGGATTAGAAATAAAAAAAAATAAAATATGATCAGATTCTTTAAAGTATAACGTAGACCGAGCGCTAAGCGTCTACAAAAATCTACTTCCGGTTCGTTCTTAAAGGAAACAAATTATGCTTACAAGGGAAGCAACCGTTGCTTTATCGCCATTTTCATAAAAGGAGGTACTCTCCCTTAGGTAAGAGGACTTTGCAAATTCCAAATCAGCACCAAATCAAAATGAAAATTTTTAAGCGTTGTATCCGCGTTGAAAAGGATAATAATAAAAAAAAGTCGTTGTAAAGAAGGAAAAAGAAAATGCCCTCTTTTTGGCTGTCATCTTGAAAAAAATGAATAATATTTATAAAGCAAACGCAATTTTTTGGTAATGATCTATCCAAGTGTCACTCCACTAAAGATATCTTTTGATATGTCTAAATTAGTAAAAAAAAAATTCTACCAAATATTTCAAACACACCTTATGTTAGGCAACATTAGGTACTAAGCAGCCACCAAGTTAGGAATTACACGCCTTATGTTGTTAGGCAACCCATGGTACTAATGATCGACCATCTGGTACAGTTTAGGACTAACTTATCTAGATTCCCCCACGGAAAACACCAGAACCTTTCTTATGGAATGACCAGTGCCGAACCTAGGGATTTTGGGGCCCGGGGGGTTGGCCTCTTTGGGGGCCCCTTCATTTTGACATTCGACACCTCAACATGAGATAATGTACTGAATATTTAATGTAAAAATAATGTTGGGCCCCCCTCAAGCTGGGGCCCTGGGGACTTTCGAATTTGGACCCCCCCCTCTCCCCAACCCTAGGTACGCCTCTGGGAATGACAAATAGGTAACCGTCTAGGACCACCAATGCACAACAGGGCCATCCAAGTAATAATATTCAATAAGCATGGTGCTAAGACTATAAGAGGGCCCAGATAGGTACTTCTGCCTGAGGTCCCCCCCCCCCCCAATTTCCCTGACCATTAAGCCATGCGAACGGCTCTGAATACCGATTTGCCACAGATAACTGTCGTCTTCACCGCCACATAATTTGATCTACGCCCGATCGTTTAAATAAGTAAAAGCCCAACCACAGAATAGCCCAACCACAGAATAGCCCAACCACAGAAGAATATATTACACACAAGACAGCACATGGCTATTTAAAACGTCATCCAGCAATGATTTAATAAAAAAAAAGCATGCCGCCATTTGTGTTAATTTCCTGTTTAAACAGTGCAGCGCCGTAATATTGATTGATACACAATAGAATAATACACAATATTGTAGCTTTTGGGAAAAAAAAAATTTGAACCGACGATACGCATTTTGTATAATTTATATTCTGTGGGTCCACCTACCTGTACAGGTGCATCTTTAGATGGACTACGCCCTACTCATAGGTATTACCGGGGGGGGGGGAGGGTTAACAGGCTTGTAGCCAGGTCAAAGCAGGGGGGCACCAATACCCAGCAAGGGGGTGCTTTCTCATTTTAGTTACTTTTTCTTTATTTTTTCCTCTTTTTCTTCTTTTTAAGCGGGGAGGGGGGCACGCCCCCCCCCCCCCCAGTGCCCCCCCCCTTGGCTACGGGGCTGAGGGTTAATACAATCTGACAACCACGCCCCTCTAAACCTAAACTATTGTTATTTCCGCCCATGAGAGACTACACTTTGTTACTCAACAATATAGGCGTGTCAGAATGTGACGCAGTGAAACTAGGTCATGTGATTTATTTCTGAACTAGTAAACACGAGTATTAGCATGGCTCAGAAACTCGCGAGAAACACCCTTTGAGTAGCAGTATGAATCAGAAACTTGCGAAAAACATCTTGAGCAACAGCAGGACTCAGAAACTAGCGAAAAACACCCCTTGTGCACAGCGGCGTAGCGTGGGTATCGGCCGCCCAGGGCGGAAGACGATTTTGCCGCCTTCTCATTTAGGTATTTCAATTTAATCTATACATTTTTTGCCCCCCCCCCCTAAAAAGTAATAAAAAGTGCCGCCCGGTGCGGACCGCACCCACCGCCCCCCCCGGTACGCCACTGCTTGTGCAACAGCATTGTTCAGAAACTAGCGAAAGATTAAAACTAAGAGCTCCATAGCACTAGCAGTACTGACCAAAGTCAGAAACCTAGTTTTCCTCTCAATATAAACGGATTTTTTTTTCAAAATTACGCTGGCTTGTATTGTAATAACGCTTTTGTATAGTGAAATTATTAAGGTAAATTTAGCTTTTGAGGCTACATAGATTTTCCATTTTTTTAAATATTTAAAACAATGAAAAATAAATTAAAAAACCACACATTCATGTAAGCGAAATAAAAAATGTATTTTATAGTTTTCTTACATCATTAGGTAAAATATAACTTTTAAGTAAAAAAATGTAAAAACAAAGTTTTGTAAAAATGAAAATAGTAAACAAAGTATAAACTGTAATGTAAAAAAAAATTAAATTAGCTTTCAAAACTAAAACAATCATTCTAAATGTATACATTTGTTCACGTTCATTAAATAAACATTCGTCTATCTCTTATTTGTCAGTTTGTCATTTTGATTTTAGTAAAAAAAAAAAAATTACTATAAGAAATGTAACTGTATGAACAGTTTTCTTTTACTAAATTGTCTCCCTTAGGAGATTTATTTCTTGGAATTGTTAATATTATTCTGATGGCTAAATAAATACGTTAATTTCACATCTAGCTTAAATAAAAACCCAACTAAACTCTTTTTTTTCTAACTATTTTCTTTTTTTTTTAACCAAGTGCAAAATATAGTTAGAAAGTTATGACCATTTGAATATTGATACTAATAATATTTTGCATGTTATCTATTCTTATTATTTTAGATATTGTTCTCCTTTTACTGTTTTCCCTCATAGTTTTGTAATGCTCGATAACTCTTGCACAACTTCTAATGTTGGGCCATCACTTACATAAGTTTGCATTCTAGTTATTTCCCCTATATTTACTACTTCTATGACCAAGTCGCAACAGCCTCCGTAACTTATTAAATTCATTAGGCCGCCTCTCCTTCTTCTTCCTCCTCCTCAAACTCTCCCTCTTCCTCGGCTGTTGCGTCCTGATACTGTTGGAACTCTGAGACCAGGTCGTTCATGTTGGACTCAGCCTCTGTAAACTCCATCTCGTCCATGCCTTCGCCAGTGTACCAATGGAGAAACGCCTTTCTTCTAAACATGGCTGTGAGATATGGGGAACGGTGGACAATTAACATCTACAAACATTGACTAGATCAGTGTACGTAAAGATAGCCGCTTTATACAATGTCAATCCAGTGTCAAAGTGGGTATGAAAATATTGTCTCCCAGCAAGCAACAGGGGCCACCACTCTATAATGCAATAATTTGATTTCGCCAACCGATTGAAAACAATTGAGGAGGGAGGAGCGAAATGTTTACAGCCCAAGGGACCTTGTCATGGGGCAATTTACCACTGATTTCATTATGAAATAATGGGCGGCTTAACCAGCGTTAATAGCCACCATATGCTCCACCTGGCTGGCGGCAAAGTAAATGCATCCAATGGCTACTGCACTGATATATATATATATATATATATATATATATATATATATATATATACAGTGGATTCCGCTTAATTGGGACACCGCTTAGTTGGGACAGCCGCTTATTTGGGACAAATCTAAAAAAAAAAACAACCAAGAAGCCAACAGTAAATGTGTATGTTTAATTGGGACAGCCGCTTAATTGGGACAAAAAGCCTCGGTCCCGATGTGTCCCAATTAAGCGGAATCGACTGTATATATATATATATATATATATATATATATATATATATATATATATATATATAAATATATATATATATATATATATATATATATATATATACTAGCTGTACCCGCAAAGCCTTTGCAGGAAGATAGACTTGTTAAGCCATTGCCGAACCTAGGATTTTGGGGCCCTGCATTTTGACATTCGATACCATGACATGAGATTATGTACTTAATATTTAATGTAAAAATAATTTTGGGGGCTCTCCTAAAGCAGGAGCCCGGTGGGACATTCGATTTTGGACCCCCCCCCAAACCCTAGTTACGCCTCTGTGTTAATTTTTTTTTTTAATTTATGAAAAAATTTAAAATCTAATTAGTTGTTGTTTCTTTTTCTTACAACATCCTAAAAGATAAATTATTTAAATTTAAAAAATGTCAAAGAGATCTAATTAGTTACTTTTCATTAAAATAACTAAATGGATATATTCTGAAAAAAAAAAAAACAATAAAAAAAAGTGTCTCTGGGAGAAATCGAACCCGGGCAGTCTGTATAAAAGAGAACATTGTCCAAGCTGCATAACCATCATGCCACCGCGCTAATCAAATTAAGATGCAATTTTAATGTACTATTAGAAAAATATTGCTCGGTTATGTTTTCATTGCCTTTTGACCTAGTTTTTTAGGCCTATATTGTTATTTTGTAATTAAGAAATAATTAAAAGCCGTATTTATTTAAAAAAAATAAATATTATAAAAGCTAAGAATTTAATTAGTATAGAAATTTGCAGAATTTCTTTTTTAAAATATTATATTGACTTTATTTACGAAATTAGATACGAAAACGCGGTCAATAGTCTTATCGTCGCCGACGTCGGAGATTTCGATTATTACTATTGTTTACGTCTGACGATGTTAAAATGCTCTGTTGTAATAAAAGCTACAATGATTTGAATGATATTATATAATAATTATTAATTTTTGATATTGGGGACTTTTACATTTCATAATTAAAAGCACAGAAACTATTGAAAACTGTAGATAATAGCAAAAAAGAAAAAATGAATCGAGACACAGGGGATGACGCCATTTTGAATTCTTGTTTTCCGCTTTCGATTTAACGCACACTGGAAATGAATATTATATACCCTGCAAAACATTTGCATAGAGTTATATCCCCTTAGTCTTGATCGGTAGGCTATGTTATTTTTTTGGTTTCGGGCAGATCCGATTTTTTCATGTTTGAATTTTTAAACTGGAATACTGTTGCATTAATTCTTTACTTTCGATTTAACGCACACTGGAAATGAATATTATTATATACTAGCTGTACCCTGCAAAACCTTTGCATAGAGTTATATCCCCTTAGGCTTGATCGGTAGGCTAGGTTATTTTTTGGTTTCGGGGAGATCCGAGTTTAATTGTAATAAATTATTTTTATTTTAGTATATTTTACTATATAAAAGTAATCTCGACAGCGCCATAGATAAAACTCTTCTGTGACGTCATTTCCCGATGATCGAATAGAACTTGCGCGCTGGTGCTGTATTGTGCCTTTGTGATGCGAAGAATTATTGATGTTTTTTCATGCTTCCCGATTTGTACAGTTTGAGGAAGGTAAATGAATGAGGAAGGATTTTAGAAGAAGTGTGAAGCCATAATATATATATATATATATATATATATATATATATATATATATAGAGAGAGAGAGAGAGAGAGAGAGATAAAGCGAGAGAGAGGGGATAGGGGGGGAGAGAGGAAAGGATGGTTGTAGGGAGGAGGAAAGGAAGGGGAGGGAGGGGGAGAGGGAGAGGGGGAGAGAAGGGGTGAGGGAGAGAGAGGGAGAGAGAGGGAGGGAGAGAGGGAGAAAGGGAGGGAAGGAAAAAGAAAGGAAGGGGAGGGAGAGTGGGAGTAGGGAGGGATAGAGATAAAAAGGGGGGCAGGGAGGGAGAGAGAGGAAACTAGGGTGGAAGGAGGGGGAGGAGGGGGGAGGGAGAGAGGGGAATGGGAGAGGGAGGGATGGAGAAAAAAGGGAGGGAAGGAGGGAGGATGGGAGAAATGGGAGGGATGAGAGATAAAGAGTGAGAGGAAAGAGAGAGAGGAAAGGAGGAAGGGAGGAAGGGAGAGAAAGGGAAGGAGATGGGAGAGGGAGGGGGAGGGAGGGAAAGGGAGAGAGGGGGCGGGAGGGAGAGAGAGGAAGGGAGAGAGGGGGTAGGGAGAAAACAAAAGGTAAACAGAAAACCTTATTTTAAACCGGGCAAAGCCGGGTACTTGCAACTAGTATATATATATATATATATATATATATATATATATATATATATATATATATATATATACACATATATAATATGCCTCATAACAGCTGTTTTTAATAAATAACTATAGAATAATAACAAATTACTGTAATTTAAAATGATGAAAGTGCTTACCAGTAAATTGCTCTGATATTCGTTTGAATAATTCCTGGATGGCAGTCGTATTTCCGACAAATGTGGCCGACATCTTGAGCCCCCTCGGAGGGATGTCGCACATGGCCGTCTTCACGTTGTTGGGGATCCACTCCACGAAATAGGACGAGTTCTTGTTCTGGACATTCAACATTTGCTCATCCACCTCTTTCGTGCTCATCCTACCCCTGAAAATAGTCAACATTTTTTGTTTTCATAATTTGTCAAATTCTAGAATGTCTGACAGGAGGAAACAAATGATTCAGTGTTATCACTGACATAAATGTAAGGAAAAGTCCATATAAATATGTTGATATTACTCAAGTACGAATTGATCTATAAAGTCTTCAGTCAAATTTGATATGCAGACGGTAAAAAACAGTCACATTTGACTTCTAGATAAACTTAAACAATATACACTTAATAAAGACTGTAATGAATGCTAAGAAAACCCACCACAGTAAAAAGTAAACAGAAGTCTACATATACAACCACTGCCTTATCAATAGACATTTGTACAAAACCGTTGTTAAGTATAAAGAGGCCTTTGATATTTGAAGATATTTTGGGGCCCTGGGGCCATGTTGGGGTCCTTGTAGTATATTTTATCATGAACTTATACTGGAAGGAGTGAGATGGATGCAGTGCCGTAGCGAGCTTAACTCGCGCCCGGGGCACAATACCTTTTTCGAGCCCCTCCCATTCGAAATCCATTAAATATTATATATAAAGTATACCATTTGGCGCCCATTTGTGAGTAGCGCCCGGGGCATGATGCACCCTTGCCCACCCCTCGTTACGCCTCTGGATTGATGGGCGAGTGGTGTAGATACTCGACTATCAACCCGAGAGTTCTGAGTTCGATCCTAGATGGGACCATGAAATCTTTCCAGGTGTTATTTGGTGCAAAGTCGTCCCACAAGTCCACCCAGCTTTAAATGGGTACCTGACTTTAGTTGAGGAAGTAATGGCGGCTGGGCGTTGGTGCTAACCACACAATCCCTTCATAAGCCGAGGTTATAGAAACAGATTAATTCTACACTTCATCTGCCCCAATGGCCCGTTAGGATTAAGGGAAACTTTTTTTTAATACTGGATTGGGATTTTGGGATTCTAGGCTGTCGTCTAGTTAGCCCAGCCCCGTAGCATGAAAATTGTACAGCAGGGGCCAGGCATTCTACAGCAGGGGCCATGCATTCTACAGCAGGGGCCAGGCCAATGCGGGGGGGGACAGGAAATAAATGTTACTAAGTAGAGCAAACAAGCAGAGGGGGGCCAGACAAGTCGCAGAAGGGGCCCAGGCCCCCCACACGTTACGGGCCTGAGTTAGCATGTCCACACAAACGGCTCTGCTACTGTGTTCTTCATCATCATCATCTCACTGACACATATACACTTCACATATGTATCCGACTCACTGACCTAAATACACCTCACTTGTCACTGACCTAAACATACAGGCCACCGTCAGATATCTCCCGTGGCGCGGGTCGCACGCGGCCATCATGTTCTTGGCATCGAACATCTGCTGGGTCAGCTCGGGGACGGTGATGGCGCGGTACTGCTGTGACCCACGGGAGGTCAGAGGGGCGAACCCAGGGATGAAGAAGTGTAGCCGCGGGAAGGGGACCATGTTGACGCACATCTTTCTCAGGTCACAGTTCAGCTGGCCAGGGAACCGCAGGCAGGTCGTGATGCCAGACATGGCCGCTGAGATCAGGTGGTTCAAATCCCCATACGTGGGCGTGGTCAATTTTAAGGTCCTGTTGGATTTAACGACACAATGTATCAAATATTGCAATTCTATTTTTTTATTTTATATATCTTTTTATTTCGTTTTTAGATTTGATTGACAAGAAAATGAAATAAACTTTAACAACGATAACTTGAATTTACAAAAAAAAAATGCTTATGACCATTTTTCGCATTGTAAATACTTTGCTAGCTCAGATTTATTTGGCGTTAATTCAGGCATGGGAACTCCGTGGCCCTCGGGCAAACTACAGCCCACCAGACAGTTTGATCTGGCCCGTGCTCAGTTTCTCTACCCTCGTTCATCTCAATGACATTTACATTCAATTCATAACAATACTAATCCATCTGCTGATCTGCCCATTGTGCAGCCCCCCCCCCCTCTTTCAAATATAACACCGTGGCCCGCGGTTCAGAATGTTTGCCCACCTCTTAAGCTTAATTTAAATTTGATAGGATGACATTTGTAGAGCGGCATTGAGGGCTGTGGCGAAAAAAAAAGGGTCACAAGGTGACGCAGTCAAGAGCTCCGTCGGTTAAAGTAATTTGATTATTTTCGTGTTTAAATTCTCTTACAAGGATGGCCATGTTTATTTCTTAAGCTCTTTAAAACCGCTAATGGAACGGTTTTTAGAGCATTTTTTGATACTCAATTGTCCCCGTTTTGTCTGTCTGTCTGTCTGTCCGTCATCACCCTAGATCTCAACAACCATAAGTCCTAGACCCATGATGTATACATCATTTTGTAGGTCTTGGCCTACCATGTGTACATCAAAAGTTCATTTCGCGATAGGACCTTTCAGAACCGGGCTTCAGGGTCCCTAAGGGGCTTATATATTATATATAGATTATAAGCTAAACAAAGGGGCGTAATCATTATTTATTTTTGTAACAGCTATTAAACATGACTTACTTCCCTCTCTATTTATACATGAAAATGCTCTTAAACGTCCTGTTTTTACAGGCTTAATTCTTGCTTTTTCTTTTTTGTAGCTTCTTATTTCATCCTAAACCACAGCCGAAGGTGCAATGGCTACGGAGGCATAACGGGAATTATAGGGTGGGGACTGGGTGGGAGTTGAACCCGTAATCCAAAGCATGACTCGGCGATCAGAAGGGGAGCGATCAGAAGGGGGGCGATGAGAAGGGGGAGCGATCAGAAGGGCCCCAGTTTGATAAAAGAATGTCATGACATCCAAAATCATCTGGCAGCAGCTCTGGTTGTGGTGTGTGTGTGTGTGTGTATGTGGGAGGGGAGGCAATGTCCTAGAGACCAATGTACAATAAGGGGAAACTACTCTCACGGCACCATTAAAACTTGGGTTTAAAGTCTTGCAAGACTAACCTGAAGCAGATGTCATACAGAGCCTCGTTGTCGATGACATATGTCATGTCCGTGTTCTCCACCAGCTGATGAATGGACAGCGTGGCATTGTAGGGCTCGACGACGACATCGGACACCTGGACACAATCACGACAACACGGGACAATTAGGGGGGAGGGGCATTTCATTGGTTGAGCGCCTAGATGCTTTAACAATGGCGCATTCATGTATAAACAGTGTGAGGTTAAAGGTCTCTGGCCAATCAACAATCAGATTACATTAAACATGGGCTGACTCACTTCTAAATCGGTAGCGTTTATAATACTTTAACTAATACTTCACTGTTCATATGAAAATACTTGAATATACTTAATAAAAAAAAATAACTTTGTCGTTTATAAAACTACTGTAGTTGAGCAGTAGACATACATGAGTACGACGAGAGCCGTATTCCGTTTTTCCCCATCCCGTTTTTTCCCCAATACCTTTTTTTTCCATTTCGTTTTTTTAAAATTCCGGTTTTTCCCCATTCAGTTTTTGTTCTAAAGCATAAAAAAAATACCCCAAAGAGCCACACTATAGTCAATAATAAATAAAGGGATAAAAAAATGGCTCGTTGGGAGCCACACAAACACAAAGCGGGGCATGCGGGTCTGGGGGGGGGTGTGCATATGACCACCATTGAAACACACGTATATGACCACCATTGAAACACACGCATATGACCACCATTGAAACACACGTATGTATTGTAAATGATCCGGATTAAAAAACAAACAAACGACTGTAACCTTTGGAGATGGCACTATGGAGTATGTGGTCATTATTCTGTCTGGGTACTCTTCTCTGACTTTACTGATGACTAGAGTTCCGAGCCCCGAGCCGCTTCCTCCACCCAGAGAATGAGCCAATTGGAAGCCCTGAATAAAAATAAGAGACACAAACAAACACGTAGAGGTGTTAGTGTTGAGACTCGAACTAAACAACTACATGATTATCGCGTTCGTTCGTTTGATAATGACAAACTGGATATAAAGCATTCAATCTTTTGATACTCACAAACTGGATATATCGCGTTCAATCGTTTAATAATGACAAACTGGATATATCGCGTTCGTTCGTTCGTTTGATAATGACATCTGGATATATCGCGTTCAATAGTTTGATAATGACAAACTGGATATATCGCGTTCGTTCGTTCGTTTGATAATGACAAACTGGATATATCGCGTTCAATCGTTTGATAATGGCAAACTGGATATATCGCGTTCAATCGTTTGATAATGGCAAACTGGATTAAAAAGAACAAAAAAATGATTTACTTGTAAACAGTCGCACGACTCTGCCTCCTTTCTGGCAACATCAAGGACCGAGTCGACTAGCTCCGCCCCTTCTGTATAATGACCTTTGGCCCAGTTGTTACCCGCTCCGGACTGACCGAAAATGAAATTGTCAGGTCTGTGAATCTGACCGAAGGGACCGGACCGAATGCTGTCCATTGTGCCTGGGATAAAACAAAACAAGTATTACCATTTTAATTAAATCAAGTATGGCTTGTATTGTTGATGTTGAGTACCGTCGAATACTGGCTGGTGGTCTTTATACCTTCCCACCCACCCCCAACCTCACCTTCTTTCACGTGCTCATCCACTCAACCACGCTCACCCACTCACCCAAGTGTTCACCCACTCACCCAAGTGCTCACTGACTCACCCCTCGTGCTCACACACTCGCCCACGTGCTCACCCATTCAGCCAAACTCTCGCCGACTCGTGCATGCTCATCCACTCACCCACGTACTCATCCACTCACCCACGTACTCACACAATCCCCCACGGGCTCACCCACGTACTCATCCACTCACCCACGTGCTCACACAATCCCCCACGGGCTCACCCACTCACCCACGTGCTTACTTGATCGCCCACCTATACCCTAGGGGCGACCGGTCTTGCCCATCGTTGATTCAGTCCTGGCCAAAGGGTTAACACGGGAAAACATAGCCCATCACAAATTAGAGAGCTTTGCGATGGCTCAGAAGATTCAAGCCTGCCGGTTAGCATTGCGAACCTCTAGAAATCTGGCGTACCACTGACCTGGTTCTAAGTCCACAAGGATTCCCCGAGGTACATATTTTCCGCCCGTCGCTTCGTTGTAGTAGACATTAATTCGTTCTAACTGGAGGTCGCTGTCCCCGTGGTAGGTGCCTGTCGGGTCGATTCCGTGCTCGTCTGAAACCACTTCCCAGAACTTACCGCCGATTTGATTCCCACCTGGCAACAGAGGACAGAGGCATCTTTATAAGATAAAACTAATGGAAGAACAGAGTCATCTTTATAACCAGTGCTCGACTCGATTTAAGAAAAAAACCAGTGCCGGTGATGGGAAATAATGTCTGCAGAGCCGGGGATAAATGTCTATGGTTTCATCCCCGCCGGGGATGAAATTAGCTAAAGGTGAAAGCAGAGCCGGGGATGCCAGTTCTCCCGGGGATATCGAGCCCTATATTATAAATCGAGCCCAGTTTATAACATAAAGCTAATGGAAGAACAGAGTCATCTTTATAAAATATATAAAAAGTCCTTTAAAGAGCCTCACCAGTCTACTTAAAATTGTTTCGTTTATTTAAGCAGAAATTACTGTTTTTTAGCAAAACTCCATTTAAAACTGTTGCATTTAAGAATTATTTTTAGTCAGCTAACTAGTTTTTGATATTTATAAGGTTTCATGGTGACATAACGGTCTTACCTTGACCAACTTGAAAATGAACGATTTCCCTCATCGCGCGCAGACGATAATTAGAATGCAATCTGTCCCTGGGTCAGTTTTTGTGCGATGTCTTCTGTCCACGACACAGCTGGCTAGGCCCACGGTCACTGCTAGTCCTGACAAAGTTGTGTCCGAGATAGTAGTTTCAAATTAAAAACACAATATTCCGGTACTGAAAGGAAAATCTTTTTTTGCTTTTCTTTTTGGGTTGTTTTGGTTTGTTTTGTAAACTGTCCGTCTTGGTCCTCCGTTTCTATGTTTAAAGCTGTGTACACGTCATCTTCATTTTGGTGACGCAACGCGGTGCAGTACTATAATTGTTGTATCGGTAATTTCCCATGTCGAAAATAACAACAGCCGGTTCAACCACACACACAATACACTGATAGTAAATTGGTTCATATATTTGTTTTTTTTTAATTTCCATCTCATTTCCATCAAGACAAAAGCAGGAAGGAAGGAAGAAGCCATGAATAAACACAATCCCATGTAGGGATTTTCTTTATGGGTCCTTTTGATCGTCTTGGGCCCCGGAGTAATGCACCACCTGCAACCTCGGGCCTAAATAAACCAAACAAGTAGCAAACCATACTGAAAAATAAAAGAAAAACAGTAATCTTTCTTTAACTGACCACATTCAAAATAATACCACACAAAGCTCTTGCTCTTCTCCCCTCCCCCCTACCAGACAAAGGTAATGCCCCTCCCACCACCAGACAAAAGATAATGGCCCCCCAACAGACAAAGGTAATGCCCCCCACCAGACAAAAGGTAATGGCTCCCGCCACCAGACAAAGGTAATGGCTCAACACACCACCAGACAAAAGGTAATGACACCCCCACCAGACAAAAGGTAATGGTTCCCCACCAGACAAAAGGTAATGGCTCCCGCCACGAGACAAAAGGTAATGGCTTCCCCTACCACCAGACAAAAGGTAATGGCTCCCCCCACCAGACAAAAGGTAATGACACCCCCACCAGACAAAAGGTAATGGCTCCCGCCACCAGACAAAGGTAATGGCTCAACACACCACCAGACAAAAGGTAATGACACCCCCACCAGACAAAAGGTAATGGTTCCCCACCAGACAAAAGGTCATGGCTCCCCCCACCAGACAAAGGTAATCTCTCTCTCCCACCACCAGACAAAAGGTAATGGCCCCCCCCACCAGACAAAAGGTAATGACAATCTGAGCACTTATCGGGAAGCACCGGCGGGTTAACATTTAGGGAGTTGTCAGAGAGGGGTGGTGCAAGTTTTCAAATATTTTTAGGGCCCCGAAATTTGTTAGCGGCGGGCCTAAAAGCACTTTCTTTTTTTAGAGTTCCAAACGTACCCTTGCCTAGCCCCCTCCTAATGTACCCTTGCCTAGCCCCCTCCTAATGTACCCTTGCCTAGCCCTCTCCTAATGTACCCTTGCCTAGCCCCCTCCTAATGTACCCTTTCCTAGCCCCCTCCTAATGTACCCTTGCCTAGCCCCCTCCTAATGTACCCTTGCCTAGCCCCCTCCTAATGTACCCTTGCCTAGCCCCCTCCTAATGTACCCTTGCCTAGCCCCCTCCTAATGTACCCTTGCCTAGCCCCCTCCTAATGTACCCTTGCCTAGCCCCCTCCTAATGTACCCTTGCCTAGCCCCCCTCCTAATGTACCCTTGCCTAGCCCCCTCCTAATGTACCCTTGCCTAGCCCCCTCCTAATGTACCCTTGCCTAGCCCCCTCCTAATGTACCCTTTCCTAGCCCCCTCCCCTAATGTACCCTTTCCTAGCCCCCTCCTAATGTACCCTTGCCTAGCCCCCTCCCTAATGTACCCTTTCCTAGCCCCCTCCTAATGTACCCTTGCCTAGCCCCCTCCTAATGTACCCTTTCCTAGCCCCCTCCTAATGTACCCTTGCCTAGCCCCCTCCTAATGTACCCTTGCCTAGCCCCCTCCTAATGTACCCTTGCCTAGCCCCCTCCTAATGTACCCTTTCCTAGCCCCCTCCTAATGTACCCTTGCCTAGCCCCCTCCTAATGTACCCTTGCCTAGCCCCCTCCTAATGTACCCTTGCCTAGCCCCCTCCTAATGTACCCTTGCCTAGCCCCCTCCTAATGTACCCTTTCCTAGCCCCCTCCTAATGTACCCTTGCCTAGCCCCCTCCTAATGTACCCTTGCCTAGCCCCCTCCCTAATGTACCCTTGCCTAGCCCCCTCCTAATGTACCCTTGCCTAGCCCCCTCCTAATGTACCCTTGCCTAGCCCCCTCCTAATGTACCCTTGCCTAGCCCCCTCCTAATGTACCCTTGCCTAATCCCCCCACCCCCCAAATGTATCTTTCTCTTAGCCCCTTCAAAAGTACTTTTGCCTAGCCTCAAATGTATCTTTGACTAGCCTCAAATGTATCTTTGCCTAGCCCCCTTTCCCCAACCCAACTGTAACTTTTACCTGGCCCCCTCCCCCTGAACCCAAATGTGTATTTTCCTAGCCCCCCCCACATGTACCTTTGCCTACCACACACTCCCCCAAATGTACCTTTACCTAGGGCCCCCAAATGTTTCTTTGCCCCCCCCCCCAAAAAAAAAAAAAAACGTGACAATGGATTTAGTTGTGGGTAAAAACCGCATTATCATTATCGATTACCATTATCGATTACCATTATTGATTCCCATGATCAATGACCACTATTACACTTGTGAAGTGTCTCGCCAGGATAATTACCGATAGTCACCGTGTAACGTATTAACTTCATTAGCCAAGGTAACGACTAAATTCAGAAAAATGTGAATTTGCTATGAAATGTAAATTCAATTTACATAGAAATAAAAGTTAATATTGGACCAAAGTGTTTAAAAAGTGTAAGACTGATTATGAAATCAGTAAAAAACAAAATGACTGCTAATGTTTTTAACATGTAGGGCATTATAAGATTTGTTTCATATTTTTTGGCAACACAAAAATCAATTGATTTTAATAATTTAGGAAGCCAAATGTCAACCAACACCCACAACGATGAGATGAGGTTTCGTTTGAAAATGTCACGGTGGTATTTGGGGAGAGCAGACACATGCATGTCATCCGTTACCCTTGACAACTCAGGATTGAAGCTGTTTTTTTGTATATTCATAAAACTAACATGAGTGCATTTACAATCAAAGAACTAAAATGAGTGCATCCACAATCAAAGAACTAAAATGAGTGCATCTACAATCAAAGAAATAAAATAAGTGCATTCACAAACAAAGAAATAAAATGAGTGCATTCACAATCAAAGAACTGAGATGAGTGCATCTACAATCAAAGAACTAAAAAGAGTGCATCTGCAATCATAGAACAAAAAATGAGTGCATCTACAATCATAGAACAAAAAATGAGTGCATCTGCAATCATAGAACTAAAATGAGTGCATCTACATTCAAAGAACTAGGAGTGTATATCTGGAATTATACCAACTAATTAGTGATCACTACAATAGATTGTATGACTCACCAAGAGTGAGTACACACATTACAATAGATCGCATGACTCACCAAGAGTGAGTTCACACATTACAATAGATCGCATGACTCACCTAGAGTGAGTTACTTCATAACTCGCCTAGCGCAAGTACAGACATTACGATACATCGCTCAACTCACTTAGTTTAAAAGTTAGCCCATAGATTTGTTGTAAGTTATGTAACTGAAACATTTATGTGGAATTCGAAGCTTTCTTGACAATGGTGATAAAATAATGGCACATCCAATTAGTTCTCTCAGAACATAAAGGCAGTATTTAGTTTGCTCAGAACATAAAGGCAGTATTTAGTTCTCTCAGAACATAAAGGCAGTATTTAGTTCTCTCAGAACATAAAGGCAGTATTTAGTTCGCTCAGAACATAAAGGCAGTATTTAGTTCGCTCAGAACATAGAGGCAGTATTTAGTTCGCTCATAACATAAAGGCAGTATTTAGTTCTCAGATAAACTTTATACGTTGCATTTCCCCTCCCCTCATCCCCGGATTTCACCCATTGCTGAATTTTAACCGTCCAATGGAGGGGCAAATTAGGACACAGAGCCGTAGCTAGCTATTGTGGCGTCACGGTGCGAGTTAAGTTTTTGATTGGTGCGCCCCCCGCCCCCCACCCCACCACCAATTCTGAAAAGTTAAAAAAAAAAATTAAAAACAACGCCATTTCGGCGCCCCGTGCAGACTCACACCCCGCACCACCCTTCCCACGTGACTGCTTGGGCTCGGCCACTTGTCAGGGGGTGGGTGTGGGGGTGCCCTTATAGGAACTTTCATTTCCCCCCCCCCCCCCCCCCCCGTAACCCATACCAATTCTATGTTTGCTCTATCGTTAGTTAAAATTTCAATTTTTTTTCTTAACGTGTTTGCCAGTTTACAAATAACAGTTCAACGATACATTGTTATTTCTGTGTTTCCGAAAACCTTGCCATCATTAATAACAAAATAGCCACGGTAAGATACTATCTTAGCCCAGTCCATGTCGTGTTCTACAATACATCGTAATCAGCGCAAAACCGGCATGTTTATTTACTTTAGTGTCTTCATTGAACATCATAGATCTATGTTGAACATAGCCAGATCAGCTTGGTGCTATCAGGGGCAGTAACTGGCATACCTTTCGCTCATTGTTTCCTTTGACTTATCTCCCCCAGAGTCCAAAGCTGACTGACAGCTAGCGTTTGCCTCAGGTCGCCCGCTGGTGGGAAAGAGAGAGAGAGAGAGAGAGAGAGAGAGATCAATTTTTAATCAATCGAATGGTCACAACCGTAGCGTCAAAAACCAGAGGAATTGTTATCCACTTGATTCAGTTATGCTATTTAATCACAAAAAAGGAATACCGTTATTAAAATGTATGATTCTTTTTTTCGGTATCCAAGTGAACTGTAATACTATTTTAAAGTGATCAGTTTTAAAAAAAAAATAATAAAAAAATTTCATTGATATCGGATGTGCACTTAACAACATAATTTTCGGATAACGCAATATCAAATTGGTTTCAATGTAAACAATGTAATCTATGAAAAGGTAAACAGTATATTATTATTATTTAAAGGTAAACAGTGTATTAGTATTAAAAGGTAACTGTGTATTAATATTAAAGGGTAAACAGTGTATTATTATGAAAAGGTAACAGTGTATTATTATTAAAAGGCAGCCATGTATTATTATTAGTATTTGTTTATACTGCTCGGTTGAGAGTTACTATTTAGTGTTATGTCAGAATCTTTATTATATTCATGGAGATGTTTGTGGAAAATATTTTTGCTTCGGTTATTTTATTGTTTAGAATTATTTCCCCTCCTTTTTTTATTCGGTAAAAAATGAGCAACTAAAATCGCCATTTTTTAAAAAAGTAACACACATTTTAGTCAATCATGATTGTTTCTATTGATCGAACAATCCAGATGTGTACCTGCCCTTTAGTCACTTGATCAGAACCGTCCACATGGGTAGGGTCATTAGGACCCCACCATCATGGGCGTCGCTAGGAATTTTTCCGGGGGGGGGCAAAAAATTCCAGGGGGGGGGGGCAAATAACAACTTTATGACATTTTTTTTAAATGTAAAGGGGGGGGGAGCAAATGCCCCCCTTTCCCCCCTCCTCCATGAATACGCCCATGCCCACCATTATGCTAAGGTCCACCTTTGGGACTTGTATTTTTTCCAGCCACAATGTAGGGCAACAGGACCCTTGTCATGCGGCTAACTGATTTAAGAGTTGGGGAGGTGTCATAGAGCGTAGAGTCCCCAACATGAGCCTCGGCAAAGGCGACATACAAACGCTTCTAACAATATCACATCTTCTGCTAGTCATCAGACAATTTTGAACGCTTGTTTTAATTTGTGGAATTACCACTTTACGAAGATGGTAAAATAATTTAGAATAAAAAATAAAGCAAACAATTGCCTACACACATCATACGGTCAACTCGACATTGGCTATACAGCCTACAGTCAACTCGACATTGACTAAACAGTCTACAGTCAACTAGACATTGACTATTCAGTCAACAGTCAACTTGACTTGACTAAACACTCTACAGTCAACTCGACATTGACTATACATCTTACAGTCAACTAGACATGATTCGACAATGACTATATTTATATAGATTGAGACTAATTCTGTCAAAGTACGCCGTTCATAATTCGTCTTGTTAACATAATTCCCATATATTTAGATGAAGATATAACGAATCGCTGTTATAATTTTATAACTTATAAAAATAGCCCGCACATTGATACAAATAATCTGCGTAATAAAATAAACCTGTTCACCTGACTGAAACGAACTATTTTTGAAACATGTGACAGAAATTCACCAGTGTTTATACGACATAACATTCATTAAATCTAACCGTCATACGAGCGGGGAGGAGCAGAGCGCTGGCCGGATCAAACTGCCTATGTGGCCCGCGGGACGTATAATTAGCCCATATCTGATCTTGACACATGATGTCCGAATGCGACCCAGCAAGCTGCAAGCCGCTCTTTACTAAATACTCTTAAAATACTTACTAAATTGATTAAAGTGTGGCTCATTAAATATTAATTAATATTGTTATAACTATCTGACAAAATGAGGCTCTGCTTTACGGAACACGGAATTTATTATTTAACAGCGCACCATTCAACGTGTTGGACAAGTCACGTGACTATTACCACTGCTAAATACCCTCCCCCCCCCCCCATCTTTTTTTCCCCCCGATCTCATACAATCATACAATACCTCTCGCTCTCGACGACAGTAGGCATACGGACTCTTCGGGTATGAAGCTCATTTAAATGACGTAATACCCACTTTTCTATAACGTATTACGCACGGGGCCGTCTAATGAGCTTTGTAGGCGTGAGGTACTTTTTTTTTCCATTTAAAAACTCTTGGGTCCTAATGATATAGTAGAGCCCCGTGGACTCAGGGGCGGCTCCCATTGAATCATTTATTGTTTTAATATTTCCTCCTCATCCCCTGGGGACATTGCGTTGCTATTTATAGTACTATATTTATAGTACTATGTTTATGGTACTGTTTAGCAAAGGAAAAAACAAACAACAATACGACTGTCACTGACCTCATGCTTGGACACCCCCTGATGTATTGTATGCAGTGGCGTAGCGAGGGGGGAGCAGTGGGGGGGGGCATCATGCCCCGGACGCTACTCACAAAGGGGTAACCAAATGGTCCGCTAAACATATTATATTATATGGTTTTCGAATAGGAAGGGAGGGCGCTAAAATGGTATTTGTGCCCCGGGCGCGAGTTAAGCTCGCTACGCCACTGATTGTATGCCCCAATCTTTGGTAGGGATGTATTAGGGTTTCACAAGTGTTGACAGACGAGTTTCCCCGCTAGTTTGGACTGTCCTTTGAAAGATTTAGCTCACCTGTGGGTTTTATTATTAGCAAAGACAGGTAGACAAGCGTGGAGTAGAAAGGATCATCCAGGTCAGAGAGGGGGAGTTACAACACTAACCAGGGATTTGAAACTCGTTTGTCATACAGATGTTGTTTTCTATCACACTGTACTAGCATTTACATGAATATGGATATCATTTTGTCATGCATAGTTTGTTTTTCGATTACACCGTACTTATATTTACGTGAATATCATATGGATATGATTTTTATTTTATTTGTGCGGTGTTGACATAAAAAAACAACCAAGATTGAATGTCACTATTTTTAAATTAAACTACGTGTTAACTACGCACAAAAAACAAGTACCAATCAAATTAAGTAAACAATTACAGACTGCACACTGCCCATGGCCAGACAAATATAATTTACTTCATTTATTAATCGAATGCGGACTGATCTTTGTTTACTGACTCAACCCCCCTCCCTGCCCCCCCTCCCCAATTATCCACCAACTTCCCCCCCCCCCCCTTTTCCCTGCCTTAGTGTTTTGTGTGACGATGAAAAAAGTGCACTAGAGTTACTTCTCTTTCCACCTCGGCTTCCCTGGCAACGCCTCATTAAGTCTTCTGTGCCGCCATTATTTACCGTCGATAAAGAGAATGATGTCCCCTCTTTGTAAAATAGGTATCCGCAGATCGATGTCTACATGAGTCCACGAGCCTCCATTAGAAAATCTTTCATATCGACGTCTTCGTTTATTTAAAGATAATGATTCTGCCCGTTTATTTTCCTCCCAGATAACTACCAGGCTATATTTAGCACAACTGGATAACTTGTTTTTGTTTTTCTGCACGAATGCGCTCCCCTCATCTCTTGACAACACTGTCTAGAACCGCGATTCTCAAGGGGGAAAGGCTATTGCAGGAGTACACATTGATATATAATCTTCATTTAAACAACCAAGAGTTTGAAGAAGGTCCCCAGATTACTGAGCTTTGATGGGTATACCCGCTGACATATGTCGCAATCCCCATGGGGTTCACATTTTGTCGTGCTGCGGTAGCCAACTGGGTCATCACTCGTGATCTCAGCAGTGAGATTATCAACTGAAATGACCCATTTACTACCCTTCAACAGTCTTTTCTGTAGGGCTTGATGAAAACTTGATACAATGTAAACAAATCAAGATATTGAAACAAAAAAAAACCCATCACAAATCACGAAGTCGAGGGAAAGGTGTGGTCTAGAACCATTGACTGCTATGAAGGCAGCAGTTGTCTCCAGGTCCTGTCCGGTGCATACACCTCTAAACTAAATCATAACCTGGTATTAAAGTATGCTGCAGGTGTGTGTGTGTGTGGTGGGGGGTTTAAATTACTCAATCATACAGTCAGCCCCGTAGCCAAGGGGGGCACTGGGGGGCCGTGCCCCCCCTCCCGCTAGGTATGGAGTGCCCCCCCCCCGCTTGAAAAAGAAGAAAAAGAGGAAAAAATAAAGAAAAAGTAAAGGTGCCCCCTTGCTGGGTATTGGTGCCTCCCTGCTTACTTTGACCTGGCTACGGGCCTGCATACAGTGGAGGCTGTACTTATGAATATGCAGACTATGCAGCCGATTATTCCCCCCACCCCACCACTGCCAGTAAGTTCTCATCATACCAGTTGATATGGATGTCGTGAAGGTAATCTCTTTCCCCACCCCCCTCCCCCTATTTTCTCTGAAAGTATCTGCCTAGCGCCCTTCCCCTTTCCATCCTGTGGAGGCTTTTGGCACTCAGGTCCTGCACTTGAAGAGAGCCCGGATAGAGAGATGCCTTGATACGGCATGTGTGACACTCGCCATATGCCCCGCGTATTGGTCATCAAGAACGGTTCTGGTGGTCGCGGTGGGCATCATGGTGGGCATCATGGTGGGCATCATGACGAACATCATGGCAAACACTACAGGCATGGTGCATTTTGAGTCATTGATCTGTCTGGAACTTACACTCTGGATTTTTATAAAAAAAATGAAAAAGGTTAGGTGAACTAGCCGTGTGTTTTATTTGACTTGATTGTCGCTATACATCGGTTACATGTGTAGTTTACCAGAGACACCTTAAAATGTAGCTGCACGGACATATCTAGTCTATAAATAATTATTCCATGTAATGTTTCAAAGGTTGTGTGCGCGGCCAAGTATATTAGTTTTGCCACTTTGGAAGAGATTTTTGTCTTATGTGCGCGACATAGCGGTGTGGTGGGCTTACTAAACGAAACGGTGCACTGTGTGTGTATCTGTTGTCGTATGTAATCACGATTTGTGTGCGCGCACACGCGCGCAAAGCTTAAAAGAAAGAACAGTGCCGAACCTAGCGATCTGTGGGCCCGGGGGCTGGGTCTCTTTGGTGGCCCCTGCATTTGGACATTCGACACAATGACATGAGATAATATACTTAATATTTAATAAAAAAAACATTTTTTGGGGGCCCCCCTTCAAGCAGGGGCTCGGAGGACTTTCAAATTCGGATCCCCCCTCCCCCCCCCCCACCACCGTAGATACGCTTCTGAGAAAGAATTGCACAGAATATAACTTATACAGAATCCTGGATGTGAACGATCCCCGCAGTGCAGGATTTACGTATAAGCTGCTAAACAAGCTATAGCTTAGGGCCCCCACTTTCTTAGGGGGGCCCCAAATAATTGTCCAAGTGAGCGATTGTCATATATATTTGGCACTGGAATATAATATATCGACTTATAAAGGGACCATGTCTCAAATAGCTTAGGGCCTTATCAACTCTTGTTGATTTGTGAACTCAATTAAAATAATGATTGTATTGCTGTACACGATTAGACCATTGATTATCAAGCATCTCCTTATACTCCATCTTCAAAGTCTCTAAGACCATATCGAACCTTTATTAGAAATCTATTTTTAAGTTTTAAGTATGGTGTTTATTTAAATGGAAGAACAATTTTTCCCGAAATTCGTTGTATTTTTATTACAACTGCTGTCGCATATCAATATTTAGCCTAATTTAGGTGATGTACTCTTGAAAAATCAATAACAGTAAAAGTGACAATTTTTTTTCTTTTGGTTAATGCTATTGGCAGAGAACTTTTTTTTAAATAGAGATGCGATTTCTGTAATCTGTATACTGTACTATTTATTCGATGATGAGCCCTGCTGTTGTGTGTAAACATTTGTTTTGCTTGTATATAATACAACTTAAAACTTGGCGAAAAAAAAACCCAGAAAATTTAATAGACTAATCAAAACATAGAAGCGAACGGGGAAAAAAGAAGAGTAACTCTAGCATCACAGAAAATTGAAAATAAAACGAATCTTTTGAAACAATGAAGCTGGAATTTATTTCTTTTGATTTCAAAGATGAATGAAGAATCGTTGTCTAGTATATACTGTAGGATATTATTTCAATATTTCTCTGCATCGCATCACATCTGTGAACTAGAAAAATACCAACTAGAAAAAAAAAACAGCCTCCATTAAAATAACTTGTCATGCTTCGATCATTTCGAGGGAAACAAAAGAAAACATCAACACGCAAATAGAGAAATTACCCATTCGGTTTTACTGACATTCGAATGACTTCAAAGATAATTGAAGTGATTGATGTCTGGTGACAGTTTCCATGGCGACTGTTAATTATATCAAATTAATGTCATAGTGAGATGTGTGTGTGTGTGTGTGTGTGTGTGAGGTGGGGATGACGACTATAAACGTCAGCTGACGTGGCATTTTCACTCTACATTGGCGGATCCGGGGGGGGGGGGCGGCCCGGCGCGTCGTCCCCCCATGGCTCCGACCCCACTAATGTCTAGACCCTTTTTCTCTGCTGCTGCTCGAAATATAACGTTTTTACAAAGATCCGCCCCAGCTCTATCTATCTATCTATCTATCTATCTATCTATCTATCTATCTATCTATCTATCTATCTATCTATCTATCTATCTATCTATCTATCTATCTATCTATCTATCTATCTATCTATCTATCTATCTATCTATCTATCTATCTATCTATCTATCTATCTATCTATCTATCTATCTATCTATCTATCTATTTATCTATCTATCTATCTATCTATCTTTCTATCTATCTATCTATCTATCTATCTATCTATCTATCTATCTATCTATCTATCTATCTATCTATCTATCTATCTATCTATCTATCTATCTATCTATCTATCTATCTATCTATCTATCTATCTGTCTATCTATCTATCTATCTGTCTATCTATCTATCTATCTATCCATGCATCCATCCATGCATCCGTCCATCCGTCGTCCGTCCATCCTGTCGACCATCCATTCATCCATCCATCCATCATCCATCCATTCATCCACGGGCTGGGATCATAATCTACACATGTCTGATAGAGAATCATTTGTGTGAAGTATTTTCTCCAGTTGTAAAAATTACAACCTCACCATTTGTTTCGAGTGTCTGATTACAGACAGGTCTATGTTTTTGGTTCACACTCATTCTAGGTTGATTCACATCGACCGTAATTTACGATTATTTCTTCTTCTTCATCTTCGTGAGTTTGTGATATGTTTTTTTTTGTTCCAATATCTTGTTTTTATTTTCTTATAGCAAGACACAACCATCTGCTGCACTGTTGCATTGTTTATAAAGCATCATTTCTAATTATTTACATTGTATCAAGTTTTCATAAGTCCTACAGAAAGGACTAGAAGGGTAGTACAGTAATTGGGTCATTTCAATTGATAATCTCACTGCTGATGACCCAGTTGGCTACCGCACGACAAAATGTGAAATAGTTGGACCATGGGTGGCAAACATTCAGCAAGAGTGTCAAAACGTGGCGCGCCAGAAGGTTTTCCTGGCATGCCAAAGTTATATTATAAATACTAATATAAAGAGCACGTGCAAAAATATCACTTCATTTTGCATCCAAAAGATCTTTAAAGACCGAAACTGATCTCTCGGATCCTATGAACCACTATGGGTCTGTTGATAGTGCCCTACTATTATCCTCACCAGTGCTCGATTTAAGAAAAAAAAAAACCAGTGCCGGGGATGAAAACAAATTTCTGCAGAGCCGGGGAATAAATGTCTATGATTTTATCCCCAGTGGAGATGACATTAGCTAAAGCAGAGCCGGGGATGACAGTTCTCAGTGCCGCGGATATCCCCGGCATCCCCCCGGCGGTAAATCGAGCCCTGATCCTCACCGTAATCGATAGTGGAGGTAAACAATCAACACGACCCCTGAAAATCCTTTCGTTCTCACTGGAGGTAAACAATCAACACGACCCCTGAAAATCCTTTCGTTCTCACTGGAGGTAAACAATCAACACGACCCCTGAAAATCCTTTCGTTCTCACTGGAGGTCCAACCCACACGACCATCTGCCCCCACCCCTCCACCCCTGAGACCATGGGCGTCGCTAGGAATTTTTCCGGGGGGGGGGCAAAAATTTTCCAGGGGGGGGGGGGCAAATAACAACTTTATGACATTTTTTTTTAAATGTAAGGGGGGGGGAGCAAATGCCCCCCTTTTATATGACATTTGGGGGGGAAATGCCCCCCTTGCCCCCCCCCATGAATACGCCCATGCCTGAGACAGACCTGTCTATTATTTTATGCAGCGTTCTCCCTTTCCAATTTGTTATCCTGTTAAGAGGCAAATTGATGATGATTATCACCGTTTAGATAGATTATTTGACTGACCTAATTACTTTAGTGTACTTTTACTCTTCGTTTTATTTTAATTTAATGTAAAAAAATATATTATAAAGGAGGCTCGAAAGATGTTGTTGTCCATTTTTTATAATTCCTTTTTTTTTTATTTTTGTAAGTGATAAATAGGGACTTTATAAATATGTATATATATTATAAATAACTCTTCAATAATGAAATGCAATTACAGAGATCAAAATGAAATGGTCTGATGTGGTGCCTCCGCAATAGTGCTCCACCGGGCTTTCGGGAACTGCCAACTGTACACATTTTTTGTTATTTCTTTACTATCACGCAATGAAACCTTGATAATATATATATATATATATATATATATATATATATATATATATATATATATATATATATATATATATATTTCTAAACGAGATATCAAAGTGTTTCTCCTCCTTTATACAGTCAAGATAGAATGAGAGAGCAACTCACGAGATGAAGAGATTGGTGTGTCAGTTTACCTGTGAAATTCATCGTCAGTTCCCGGCATCATCAGTTAACCCTCTCCCCTTATATATATATATTTTTTTTTTTCTGTGAGACAAAAGTTATTCCCCATTGTTGTGCCTCTGTTTGACCATTTCAGCTTCGCAGTGGCTATGTCCACGAAAACATTCGCGAACGCAGTTAGTAAAAAGGCTATGCAAACAATAAAAGTAAGCCAGCCGAGACCGGACATTCCGGTCATCACCATAGTTCATTTGTTTACATTGAGAAGATGTACTTTCATCAGAAGGCGTTTAAAAAAGGTTTTTTTTATCGTAATCATAGTTTTGGTATGGTGAGCTCGTAGACAATGACTTGCATAGAAATATATTTCTGTTCTAACATGTATCATTATATATGCCAAACGTGTATTACATCTTTTACTTCAAAGACGAAATGCTTAAGTCATATGCACACAATGTCATACTCTCTGTCCTCAGCACACCGTCCTGCCTTGCTTTAAAATGTGTGTATATATATAGTCTCATGAGTTTAAAAAAGGCCATCATTGTTTTGTTTTCTTTTTTTTTTTAGAATCCGACTTTTATAAAAATAGAAAAAAGTGATCGATAAGATCAATGTATACATAGTTGAGTGGTTGATTGGGTCGTGCCTGCTTTTGTTGTTTATGAGGGGAATTATAGCTTCGTACTTAACCGTGACAGTTTAGTGGAGCTAGTACGGGGGAGTAAAAAAATGAATTATGTGGTACGGAAATTTGATCTGACGATTTGACTGTTGAAAGCAACTGATCACATATTAAAGTCAGTCCTAAATTAAGGTTAGATTCCGCCTCACTGGAGTGGCTCAATTTGGGACAGATTTTTTTGTTATGACCTGAAATATCCATTGGCACTCACCGGAGATCGAACCAGGCACCTTCAGGTCGACAGTAGAGCGCTTTGCCACACGACCATCCGTCCCCTGGCCGAGTGGTGTAGGGCGTTTGAATATCGACCAGACAGTCCCGGGTTCGATACAACAACAACAGCATACACAAACACATGGACACATTTGCATCTACCAACATGTACACAAAACATACTATTTTACACAAAAACAACAAACAAACACCATCATCTAGGGCAGGGGGTCGGCAACCTTGTGAGACGGAAGAGCCAAAAAGTTATAATTTACAATTTTTCTCAGTTTTTTAAAGAGCCACTAAAATTGTTGTTTCAATATTATGGTATTTGATTAGGATTGGGTATATAAAATAATAATAATAATATTTCCACATGGAACTGGAAGGCCGCAATTTGACATCGAAAGAGCCGCATGCGGCTAGCGAGCCGTAGGTTGCCGACCCCTGATCTAGGGGATTATTTTAAATGTTACTTTCAGTGAAGGGATACACATCTTATACACTAATGCTCTGAATGTTTGATGAATCTTTTTGCAAATAAAAGACGCCCAAACCCGTATCATTCACAGGCGTCAACCACTGGGCTGAAAAATCCTGTGTAGAAATGGCTGACTGCAACAGTAACTCTTGTGACGTAAGCTGAGTCACACAGCAAGCCGCCCGCTGGTTCCTCTACCATCTCCCTCCGCCCGACCCCCCCACCCCTTCACGTGACATGGCATCACGAAGTAACTGTGGGTCAAACCAGGAGTCGCTGTCCTTGCAGGTGGAAGAGGAGTTCCTGCACGCGGTGGAGTTCGGTGACATCGCGGCGGTCAAGGAGCTTCTGGAGAAATACCCCGGACTGAACGTGGACTGCACTGACCCCTTGGGCAGGACGCCGTTGAGGCTAGCAGTTAAAAATGAGAACAAAGAGGTCAGTTACTGTAAATGACATGTCTTTCACATCATTAATATCAATGCCACTAATATCAATGCCACTAACATCAATGCCAATAAAACCAATGTCACTAAAATCAATGTCACTAACATCAATGTCACTAACATCAATGCCACTAACATCAATGTCACTAACATCAATGCCACTAATATCAATGCCACTAACATCAATGCCACTAACATCAATGCCACTAACATCAATGCCACTAACATCAATGTCACTAACATCAACATCACTAACATCAACGTCACTAACATCAATGCCACTAACACCAATGCCACTAACATCAATGTCACTAACATCAATGTCAATAACATCAATGCCACTAACATCAATGCCACTAACATCAATGCCACTAACATCAATGCCACTAACATCAACATCACTAACATCAACGTCACTAACATCAATGCCACTAACACCAATGCCACTAACATCAATGTCACTAACATCAATGTCACTAACATCAATGTCACTAACATCAATGTCACTAACATCAATGTCACTAACATCTATGCCACCTGGAGTCTTTAAATTGTAAATATAATAAAATCATTATATTTTTGACTTTCATTTAGTTTTAACATTCCACCTCTGATTTTTGCGTCATGTCAATAATCATTTTATCTATACCTCATTTCTCCATGTTTTCTATCCCTTATTTTTAAAAATCTATCAATTGTCTCATCCCACCAATGCTGTCAGTATATGAGATAGACAAATAGATTGATATATATATAGAGAGAGATATAAAGACGATATAAATAGAGGGTTTGATTGACTGATTGATTTCACAGGGGAACAGATTGATGCAATCATGTCACTCACAAGAGTAAAAAGATAGGCAATGAAATAAATCTTTCCCCTCCCCCCTTCCTTACAGTTATTGAGATTATTGCATTATTACATATTAAACTTTCAATTTAATGTCTGGGTGACACTTTTATCAAGATGTCGACATGGTCAAGTCTAGGTCACTAGGTGATACTTTTCAGTATATTACGGGACGAAGTTATCAGATTAACGATTTGACTTGTCCAAAAAAAAATATAATAATAACATTAGCGAAAAAAAAAGGCCAGACTTTATTCTTGGGTATTTTAATTAATCGTTAATTATAATAAACGTTGAGATAGAACCTGGGCGTGGTCATGCAATGTTGCACGTTATGACTTCGCGATCGCCTGTGGGTTTGTTTCGTAATTTTAACCACGACCAAAAAAAACTAAACATAGCAGTATACCTGGCACGGCGAATACGAGGACATTGGTTTATAGGGAGAATGAGGATAGAGGGAGGAGGAGGGAGGATTGTGGGTTATGACAATGAGGGCAGTTAGTCAGGACCAGAATTTATCGCCCCCCCCCCCGTCTGTCACCGGCCAATACAGAGATATGGATCAATGCACTGCTGTCTTGTCATGGACCAAACACACAGTACAAACATGGACAGATTTTATTTTTATTAGAAGCTTTTTTATTTCGTCTCTTTTTTTTTATTGGTGGGTGGGTTGGTACCGTGGTGGGTGTGTCCTCGAATCTTTTAACTCTATTGTAGACATGCGAGAAGGCTAAAATTTGGCAGACGTGAAGATTCTAAATACACGATTTAAATGGATTAATTTATCTATACCCCATTTTCCATTGTATTCTATCCCTTATTTTTTTTTTATTAACTCAAGTCCATGAATTAAAATATTGAAGAATTACGAATACATATATACTTTTTAGTAATGTTTATAATGGGGAAAATTGGCTTTGAGATTATCATGTCGAAATAAGTACAGTGTTGGCCTATACCACTGGAGCAGAAGTGAGCAAATAGTGAAGTTTTTTTTTTTGTCCCCGTTTTGTCTGTCTGTCTGTCCGTCTGTCCGTCATCACCCTAGATCTCAACAACCATAAGTCCTAGACCCATGATGTATATATCATTTTGTAGGTCTTGGCCTGCCAAGAAATGACTTTTTTCCATTTCGCGATCTGACCTCTCAGGGCCGTAAAAGGGGCCTTAGTACCGTTTTTTACTATATAAGCTATATTAATAAAGGAGCGCTATATCTCAGCAACTATAAGTCTTAGACCCATGATGTATATATCATTTTGTAGGTCTTGGCCTGCCATGTGTACATCGAAAGTTCATTTCGCGATAGGACCTCTGAGGGCCGGGCTTCAGGGCTCATAAGGGGCTTATATATTATATATACACCTTGTACGTTCAACAGCCCGTTCATTTGGTGCGAAATACTGCAGCACGTAGTTTCACCAAGATTTATTAAGAAACTCATCAAATGAAATAGTAAGCTTGTGTTCTGAGTTTAATTGAAAGTATCAGAGCTATGCAACAATTGACAGAGTTTTCGGACGATTAAATGACTATAATTTCGAATGTTTTCAATTATGAGACCTATTTCAGTAACCACAAACCACTTGTAGTTAGATTTAAGAGAAAATAATTTTTTTTCAAATATAAAGAAACGTCTTTATAATATTTTTTTTACAGATATATGCATTACACAATTGAATTTATAAACATTTCCAAAATTTACAAATATTTACTGAAAGATAGCATACGTACTGATACATAACATGAAAATGCACTAACACGTCCTGTGTCCAGAATGGAACAGGCTTAATTGCTTGTTTAGTCTTATAGAGATTTGCCAAATTAATTCAATAATATTAATGTGTGCTAAAACAAATGAAAGTTGTATTCTTTTAAAACTTATAAAAAACCCAATAAAACTAAACAAATAAAAAAATATAAAAAAGACTTTAAAAAAATTCGCACTTTTATAACAAAATTTGCAACTAGAAAAAAAAATCATTATATCATGAATTTGTTTATATAAATAAAGGCGCGAAAAAATTATAGTAATAAAAAAGATATTACTTAGGCTTTGGGGGGGGGGGAGGGTTAGGCATACACAAAAATACAATAAGAAACTCAAGAAACATTAACTAGCATGTATAGTTTCAAAAATGACTCCTCTTGACAAGGTTGAATAATTAACTTTTGTTCACTTTTGATGACGTTTGGGTTTTTCTTTTCTGTGTTGTTTAAACACGCATTAGACCTACTTAACTTTTAAACCACATCACAATGACAAAAACATAACAAAACACACCGCCGTTTCATTTACTTTCGCCATTTTCATAACTCTAAAACATGACAGTATTACCTGAAACAGAAATCATACTTTAATTTCTGCCAGTGTTGTCAGTTTTGAGACTTTGTTTACTTTGTGATAATTCTGACCAATAATCGAGACAATCGGGTCAGTTCTGCAAATGTTTACGATTTCATGGGGGGAGACGGGGGAAAGGGGGGAAGAGGAAGAATAATCGATAATTCACCATGGTGGATCAACACAACGGTGTACTCATCTCTTTGATAAAAGTTGCATTCAGGTCAAAGTTGAAGGAGGGGAAAAATAGAGAATAATACTGTACCTATGGATCATTGCGCAATGATATATAGTGCACATTTAGTGCACGGATGCAGCATCATGGTGTGCGAGGCCGTAGCCAGGATTGGGGGGGGGGGGGCTGTGCGGAAAGTTTTATATAAGAAAAAATCGGAACACAATGATAAAGAAGTATATTTGTATAATAAAATTTGATTTTTAGAATTAATTTTAGGGGGGGGGGTGCTGCCCCCAGCCCCCCTGGCTACGGCCTTGATGGTGTGTGTGTACATGTATTTTATGATAAACTTTAAGATAGATAACTTGTATGGTTTATATATTACTACTGCTTTCTGTTAGTAATGGCACAGTTATTGTTGTTATTTTTTTTTTACTATTTAATATGAATAATTATTTTTAATGATTTAAACAAAAATTCAAAATACCTAGTGCCAGCGAAGGATTCTTCAATTCCATATTGTGTTAATTAATAATATCTTAAGACACCCCCCCCACCGCTCCCACTTATTTCCCTTTATCACAGGTTTGTTTATACCAGCCCCGTAGCGTGAAAATTCTACAGCAGGGGCCAGGCATTCTACAGCTGGGGCCAGGCATTCTACAGCTGGGGCCAGGCATTCTACAGCTGGGGCCAGGCATTCTACAGCAGTGGTTAGGCCAATAGCGGGGGGGGGGGGCGGGGCAGGGAATAAATATTACTAAGTAGAGCAAACAAGCAGAGGGGGGGTCAGACAAAGCGAAGGCCCCTCCCCCCTGCAAGTTAGGGCCTGGTTTATAGTAAGGATGACAGGCTGTAGGCCACACGTCTGCTAACGGGGTCCCCGGGTGCTAGGTCTTCCGTTCTTCTCTTATAGCCGTGTAATATTACATGTAAAATATACCATTTGGCGCCCCTTTGTGAGTAGCGCCCGGGGCATGATGCCCCCTTGCCCACCCCTCGCTACGCCTCTGGGCAGCAGCAGCATTTGCATATTGATAGTCGTTTATGATCGGCAACATTAATTTAATTTTTTTGTATGAAGTTATCTGATATAATGCAACTAAACCATTCACCTTCTTTTTATTTCTGACGAAATTCACCGGGGCTTCATATTGAGAATCTACTAATGTCTTATGTGTAACTTTCAACTTACGTTTAGGGGAGTCAGACTGATAGATAGTGGAGTCAGACTGATAGATAGGGGAGTCAGACTGATAGATAGGGGCGTCAGACTGATAGATAGTGGAGTCAGACTGATAGATAGGGGAGTCAGACTGATAGATTGTGGAGTCAGACTGATAGATAGGGGAGTCAGACTGATAGATAGATGAGTCAGAATGATAGATAGGGGCGTCAGACTGATAGATAGTTGAGTCAGACTGGGGAGTCAGAATGATAGATAGGGGAGTCAGACTGATAGATAGTGGAGTCAGACTGATAGATAGTGGAGTCAGACTGATAGATAGGGGAGTCAGACTGATAGATAGGGGAGTCAGACTGGTAGATAGTTGAGTCAGACTGATATATAGGGGCCTCAGACTGATAGATAGGGGCGTCAGACTGATAGATAGTGGATTGAGAACATCGTATAACATACGCATTTTTTAAAAATATAATTTAAATTTTATTGTTTCTTGTGATTTTGTTTGAAAAGTATTTAGCCAATCAGAAATCCTGTTCAATCTGTCCTCCCTGCTTATCAACAACTTTTTCTATGCGTAGACCCCACTCCTTTATGCTACTGTCAATACATCGCTGTCCCAGATTTCTCCACTTTTCAATTATTGCCAACTTTCAGCTGCTCCACTGTGGTAAATTTTTAGTCGAAGGTAGACTTTCTTGCAAAGCAACCCATATGGCATAATCTTCTGGGTTTAAATCAGGACTGTTCGGTGGCCACACGTCCAGCTCAATGAAGTCGCGGTAATTTTCGTCATTTTCGGGGAAAAAAACTGAAATTTTCTTTTGTAAACAATTGTCACATTAAAATCCATAATGGCGCCCCGAAATTGTCGAACTAATGACGTCATATATCTAAACGGGCAAGAAAGTAAATGAGTAAGCAACTTATGATATTATGCATACAGCAAAACAAACTTTGATATAATTATATTACTTTCTACGCAATGTGCTCATTTTTTTGGCCGATTCTGTATATATACATACATATATACATATATATATATATATATATATATATATATATATATATATATATATATATATTCAAATAAGTAGTTTTTTT